>JARTUT010001866.1:0-64347 GCA_030674115.1 Micraspis discolor | reverse complement strand
AGAGAATTATATAATCTTAGCTTTTCAACAAATAATGATTTCTGTAGCACATTCGTATTAAACCTATCTATAAAATAATCTTCTCTCGTTCTTAAATTATAACCAAACATATCCGATCTTTTTATCAGATAGCCTGACATAAATTGAGGAATCAAATTATCTTCAGTTTTGTGAATGTTGGATTCCTGCACCATCTGCCTTATATTCAGAAATTTCAATTTCGACAACATATACCCTATCCCAGCATATCTATCACATTTAAACAATATTCTCATCAACCTATTTTGCGTTAGTTGCATCTTATTCAAATACTCACTATAACAGTACATCAATAGTGACACACAGAACTTGAAATGCGGATGTATCATAGCATTATGAATCATATGCCGCGAAAAATCAGACAGTTTATAAGCTATCCTCCCAAAGTATCCAATTTTTTTCCAAATATTTTAGGCATATAGTCTACATTTAAATTCAAAATTTATTGCGGTTCTAAGATAATCTCTTCACATTTCATTTCTGTTACAAAATTCACATCCACAGAATCTATCTTAATTTTGAAATTTCCCTCAGCAAACAATCTACAGTTCCGTCCTGTACCAAGAATCATTCGTTTCAGACACATTTAATTTCTGTTTGTTGAATCTTAGCCAATTTTTGAAAATGTCTAGCTCATTATTTATTGTTTGAACCACATGTTTAAAATTTCTCTCTGATACTGACACAACTGCATCATCAGCATACAAATTCATGGAACTGCTGCAGATATACTGGTTTATGGCATTTATGTACAGTATAAAAAGAAAAGGACCCAAAACATTTCCCTGAGGCACACCACACTCAAGTTCAATTTTTGCTGATTCTTTTCTACCTACTTCAGTTGACTGATATCTATCACTCAAGTAATATTCTAACCACTTAAGAACTGTGCCCTCAATTCTTCAAATCCTACAAACTTCTATCAGCTTTACCCGATTTATTGTCTCAAAGGCCCGTTTCAAGTCAACAAAAACACTAAGAATAATGCTACCTTCATCAATTTGCTTTTTCCACTTTGACAGCATATACTGGCACGCACTTCCACATGAACTTCGAAATCCGGCTTGACCAACATAAAATATTTTGTTCTTTTCCAAATATTTCGTCAACTGCTCATGCACAAAAACTTCCAAGCAACATGTAGTAGGTTAATTGGTCGGATTTCCTCTAACTTATTGGGACCAGAGATATAATTAGTGATGTCCTTGATAGTGTGGAAAACTAGTGGAAAAACGCAGAGAAGAGACGAATGCCTATTTTGATGTTGGCTGAAATATTTCGAAACATATTGCATAGACATTGTACATGAAATATTCAATTACCTGTTGACTCAAAAATCCGTGTACACGCAATTGAGTATTGTACAGAATGAATCTTAATAAGAATCGCCGAATATGTGTATAAATCCAACTTTGTGGTTTTTCAGAAGATCGTCCAATCTTTTGAATATTCATTATTGCATGCAGCTCAAATCGACGAGAGAAAATAAGGACAAATGAATTTCTGCGCGGAACATTGCCAGTACCACTAGCGGAGTATGCGCAATCACCGATTTTACAGATATAGAGATTTTACCACGTTACACATCGCGTAGGTTTGGTTACAACTTGCTTAAAACCCTATGAAGTTGTGATACCCAAAATTCTTTCTGAATGCTGAGATTCTACTAATATAATTATATTGAAATCCCCTGCTATTACTGCACTGTTTCTAATTACATAGTCAGCTTCTAAACTTGATTCGAACTTATTGAAAAAGTCTGATATAACTACACCACTAGTTGACCTGTAAACTCCTCCCAATATAACCATTACTTTCAGTAGTTTCAATTCATCTAAAATTCCCCAGTATTCCTTACTTCTCTCATAGGTTGCAACAGTTTCACATTTTTAATAGTTTTCAATATGTATGGAGACTCCCCCTGTATGACGACTGTCGGAATGTATCATGAAAGTATTGTAGCCATCTGCAAAGATTTCAGAAACTTCTTTATCACGAATAATATGATTTTCAGTAACAGATTTCCATGGTGAAAACATTTCGAGTTGCCGCAGTAATCAGTTGCACGCCGATTTACATGAGTCAGACTGGTCGTCATATGGTTTGGCTGTTAAAAAAAATCGGGACTCCCATGTGCTGTTGTGAAAACAAACAATAAAAATATAAACAACACTATCCAATCTGAAATAAATTCAAACGTGGATCCTTCCTTCGCTCAGGCCGTGTTTTCGGGAATAAGAAGAATTCAGAATGGTAGGTTAATAAAATGCAGCGACAATGATTCGTTGGAAAAACTTCAATCCGTTATTGGCAGGAAAACGAAGGGTGTATACAGTGTGCCCATTTCGAAGAAGTTGAAGCCTCGTATTATGGTTTATGGCGTCGACTTATACGCAGTAAGTGAATCTAATTTCCTGGAAAGGCAATAACTTGAACTGCTTTATTAATGACATTAAATTCATTATTAAATTAAAGTTCAAGGATAAATTTGGTTTAGTTCTTGAAGTGGCTCCACATATGCTCGGTGATATTACTCAGAGGAAATTTCTTTATATGGGGTGCTGTATATGTTATGTGAAGGAACATTTTAGTTTGATTAGGTGTTTCAAATGTTGGAAAATTGGTCATTACTGACGTGAGTGTAAAAGCGATTGTGAAATATGTCCAAAATGCTCAGGTTCCCATGATTTCAAAGGATTAAAATCGAATGATCTTTGCTGTGTAAATTAAATATTTCTTGATTGAAGGTTTAAAACTGCAATGATTTGCACGCCACTGACGTTATTCTGTACGCGCACCTGAATTATGGTTGAAATTTGAAGTAGTTCAAATGCAATAGAATATAGATGTGTTTTATGCCGGTGATCTGTGTTCCGGGGAAGCTAACCTCGAATGGTCAGCGTAGTTTTTTTTTTGTCTCTGTCGAAATCAATATGTAAAAGTTACTCTTTTAGGTCAGAGATTGCCGAGAAATACATAACCATTCTCAGTAAGTGTTTATTTTCTCCCAGGAACCGAAATTTTTGTTCTTTTGGCTTTTTAACATGAGAGCACGTTTTTGCATTGAGTGCTTCCAATGATTCCCACAACATGACTTCTTCTCGGTTTGATCTGATAAAATAATGTAATTTTACTATGATTTGTTCAATATTTGTCTAAAAGAAATCGAGAAGGAGCCTTGTTATACATGCACTTGCACTTTCTAATGTTCTTTCGTTCATCCTGATATAGCTCCTCCCTAGGGGCCAAATTATATCCTATTACGAGACCAAAGACATATGCTAGTTCATGATTGAGATGCATTCCACGATGAGAGATTAAATCATATCCAGTCCCTGGTTCAAGCAGTACATAACACTAGTCAACAGTGGTTTTGGTGCCGAAAATTTTGAAGGTGATTTTATATGAATTTGATGGCCTGAATTCAAATATGCTATTAGTTTTTACCTGCCAGCTCAAATTTTTAAGATATCAACATTTTTATGAATTATAGATTACACTATTTTAAAAGAAAAACCATGGTTTAAAGAAACAAATTTTCATCCTATTACACAGATAATACAGATATTATTCATTATTTACTATAGAAAACAGAAAAAGTCATCATTTAAAGCAATTACTCACTGAACATTTCGGAAACGTCCTTTGCGTGACATTCTTGAATGTATTTTAGAACAATCCCGTTTTAAAGACCAGCAGTAATCTGCCATCATGTGAGTATCCCATCTTCCTTGATAGCGATCCTCCATACATTTGATATCTTGGTGAAATCTTTCACCTTGCTCCTCACTAATGTCGCCTAAATTATCAGGAAAACGGTCTAAGTGGCTGTGTAAATAGTGCACCTTGATGCTCATGTTACACCCAAGTGATCTGAAATTATTCAGCATCTCATTGACTAATTCAACATAGTTTTCAGCTTTGTGTTAACCCAGAAAATTTTGGCCAACTGAAACAAATGAATTCCAGGCATTTTGTTCAATCTCAATCATTGAATTTATGAAGTCAGGGTATTTAATCAGCTGTTTTATTTGTGGGCAATCAAATATTCCTGCTTTAAATTTTTCCTTTCTCAGCTGAGGCATTCTCTTTCCTATATATACAAAGCATAATCCATTCTTATCAAGAGTCTTTACAAACTGCTTCATTAGACCCACCTTGATATGCAGGGGTGGACACATGATTTTCTCTCGCGGAACTAAAGTATCATTTTTCTCTTCTAGGCCACTCTTTTCTAACCCAGTGTTGTGTTTTGTCTCTGCTATCCCAGAGGCACAAGAAACAAAGATAATTGGTGTGGCCACTTCGCTGTCCAAGGAGGAAGTTTACCATTTTCAAGTTTACACAAATCACCCATTGGTGTTCATGATATTTTATTTTTTCCAAAACCAAAGCTATTTTGTCATATTACTCTTTCATTTTCGTTGAGTGAGCAATTGGTTTTGAGCCATATTTGTTCCCATTATGTAGAAGAACACATTTCAAACTTCGCTTTGAGCTGTCAATAAATAGGCGCTAATCATCCGGAATTATATATATACCTCATATTGTTAGTCTTCTACTTGTAATAAATGAATCAAAATAATAGTTATATTAAATATTATTATTATTATTATCATTTTACAAATACAAATGTATAAATTTCTTCTACAACACAACACTCATACTTGAAAGTATTAAATAGGAAAAAGCATTGATAGATAAGTGAATTTATCTAGAAATCTAGAGCGGATACAGAAAAACTGCTATCATATTTAGATTCAGCAATAAAAATATAGATACAATCAGCTCAAAAACTCTAGGCACCAGAAAAAAATTTTTTTTAGTAGGCCTGTGATAATTGGAGCTTGTGGCATAACCACCTTGCCATGAAGCACATTCTTCAACTAGGACGAATATTGGAGTCATCGAGTCGCTGTCTTGAACATCTCTGTAGAAACTATACAACCCGTGTCTGATCAACTGGCAGGCCATACCCTCTGGGACTTTGTTTTGTATTTGTCACCCATTTCAAGAGACCGAGCTCCGAACCTATCGTAACTCATCTTGATAGCTCTCTAGCTGGATAGTCCCCGTGTTCTCTCCAAACCAAATACTTGGGAGACCTTCGAAATTCCTTAAATATTTTTGTTTCTATAAATAGGATGCCAAATCATGAAACCAAATGTCAATCTACTGTCAAAAATCGAACAAACGAATGAGGTTTCTGTGCTGCTGAAATTGAGCATTTCTAACAATGAGATCCGTATTAAGAGTGTGCAGTCTCATAATATTACATCATGTGCGGGACTTTCAAACTCTCGATATAGTTCGTGGTAAAACATTAAACAGTACCATATGGAAATTGTTTCTACATTCACCAATTATTAAGATAGCTGCTACTTTTTCGGCCCAGATACCATTTTGCCTAAAACTTAAACGTCTCGTTAAACAATCGATTATGCAAGGTATAAATCTTTTGACAAGTGGATAATTCAAACATGGCCTATTTTACAATTAACCAGTTTGTTCTTCTTTATTCCTAAATTTGATAAATTTTATAAATTTCTTCAATTTATCAATCAAAATCAGCCGAAACCCAAACAAAATTTATGACTGAGTGCTGTCACTTGCCAGGGTCTTTCAAATTGATGGTCACAGTGGCCTTTTCATTTATGAACTAGTTGAGAAGCCTGATTATTTCCATCCTCCAAATTTCATTATTATAAGATACCAATACGAGGGGGAGGGACTTTTGATAGCACTGATATTGAATATGTATTTTACATATTTCTGGATTTCACTGCGTGTGCGTATTGTAACAATATGTATCACACAAGAACTGAATTGTCTTGAGCACGACAAGTTAAACAGAATTTCTATTACTCAAGCAATCAAATCGCAAAATTAATTCTTTATGTGCACCACACAAACTTCATAGTGGTTTGCACAATAGGCGATATCCATCCTCCACTGGCTGCAGATATCTTGATATTTTTTCGACTGTCACGATTCAGAGATGTTTCTTTCCTGTTATCGGCACTTCGATATTTGTATTCAAAGACCTCCTTAGACTTTGCATCACGTGCCGCTGAGACCCTAGTGTTGTCAAGATTGGATTACATTTGACAGTTTTTACCCTTGTCTTGATTCCGAACATCTAGGCTGCTGCAACATTCGTGCTTTCGTTTTATTTTGGGTTTGAGGAAATATGATAGAGGAAATAGTGATGGTATGAATATGTTGGGGTTGCTCAGGGTGGAAAATGTTTTTCGGTTCCATATGCTCCATATTTTGAGGACGAAGTTTTTTTAGACGTGATTTCACAGTATTTATGGAGGAAGGCTGATGATGCCACGATTTGGCTATATGTTTCTCTTCTACTTTCAGTGCGGTGAAATTATACAGGGTTAATAAAGTTGCAAAAATTCATAAAACGTTACAAAAATGAAAAGTCAAAGTTATGACGTCATCAACATATTTTTTTTAATGGGAAGCTAAGATTTTTATTACCTTATGTGATAAAGCTTGTTTTTCTACACTTGGGAAAAATAGTTGCAGTAGGGCTAACATACGAAAAAACGAGAAAATGAATAAAAAACGAAATAACAAAACCAATTATAAAATGAGGTCGAACTTTAACTTATCTAGTAAAAACATATGTTTTTATCAAATTTTTCGATTGATCTACTAAAACAACGGTGTGTCAGTGTCAGTCGTACAATTAGTGTGACATCAGTTTTATTATTATGGCCCGTTTAAACGAGAGAGAAAGGATAGAAATTCTAATGATGGTAGATTACGGCGATAGCCATCGAAGTCATGAAGAAGCATATGCTTTATTTAACGCAACACATTTGGAAAGACCTCCAATTGCTAGAAGCACAGTAAGCAGAATTGTTGCAAAATTCAATGCATCGGGAAGCGTGAGGGATGCTCCAAAATCTGGACGACCAGGAATAAGCGACGATGTGAAGTTAGATAATTTGCTGTCAGTAGAAGACAACCTCACGCAACTACAACAGAAATTGCCTTACAAGAAAATGTTAGTAAGTTGTTTGTAGTAAAGATGTCAAAAAAAGGAAAACTAAACCCATACAAAGTTCAACTTGTTCACGAACTCTCAGAAGATGATCCGGACAGATGTTTGGAATTTCGTGAAATCTTCATGCGGCATTGTGACGAAAATCCAAATTTTCTTAATAGTGTAGTATTTACCGATGAGGCAACGTTTGTCTACAGTGATTCTGTGAATCGAAACAATTGTCGCTACTGGGCTCAGGAAAATCCCCACTGGATGCAGACAAACCACACCCAGCGCCCCCAAAAAATTAATGTTTGGCTCAGTCGTTAGGGAAGTTTTATTGGTCCTTATTACTTTCATGAAATTTAACAGCTGAACATCTTCGTATGATCTTACCCCCTTCATTTCTTCAGTGGGAACATTTGAAAAGTCGGGCCTACATTAACAGGCCAGACAATTTAGAACAATGGAACGAATTAGACACGAAATGACTCTTATAACTCCGCAGATGATCGAAAACTCTGTAAATGCGGTCTACCATCGTCTTGGCATATGTCAGTTAGTGAACGGGACACAGTTTGAACAATTCCCATAAGAAATAGTTTAGTATAATGTAGACTGCTCAGTTAATTGATAAGTTATTATGAAACTCACGTTTATTTCGTTTTTGGCGCTCTTTTTCACCCGAACAGAGTGCCTATCATTTTGCCCGAATATCTGTAATTTTGGAATATCGAGCCGAAAATGGTCTCAATCGATTGGGTTCGACTCCTGATGAAGAATCTCTAGCATCCAAAAGAAATCAGCAAGAGTTTTCATATTTTCAGAATAGGTTAATTGTCCAAATATCTCGGCCAAGTTCGTTATTGGGCCAAATCCGTCGGATGGTTCACTGGTTATGAGCATCTGAAATTTTGTTTCCTCAATAACTACTAGAATATCCATCCGATAAAATTCATACTCAAAATATTGTTGAGGGAGGCTGCAACAAAACAGCTCGCAAAATTTCGCAGAAATCGTTATGCTAGAAAAGTTTTAAAAATTCCCACAAAAATTTCTTTAAACCTCACTATCTCATAAGATATTTTTCGGATTTGAATAAAAATTCGTGAATATATTGAAATGATCGATATCTTACCTATCCTCAAATTTCATTGTCGTAGCTCTTTTCTATCTAAAGATATGATCATTTTTTAATTTACTCTAGAGAGAAAAGAGAAATGTCATACGCCCCGATGATTTTATTTGAACGATGGCCATCACAGATCGATATTCGATTGACAAATGCCGGGCTCATTAATTAGTGTCAGTTGGCGTAATATTAATCAAGATTTTTCATAACAGGAAATCATAGGGATAGAATTAAATCTGGGTGGCTGAAATAATATACGTTGTCAAAATTCAGAAAAGCACCGACATAAGTTTTTAGGGAATGGGAAATATAGCTTCGAACAAAACTTGGGGAAAATTATGAGCAGTTATTTTTAATTTGGGATATAGGTTTGTTCATTTATTAGGCATTCATATTTGCATCATATTGTCCCATAGTACGGGAAAAGACTATTGTTCACCTGATCAGAGTGCTTATAGATTTGTTATGGTTTGAATATTTACTAGTAAGTAGCTCAACAAGAGCGCCAAAGCAATCTGACCTCACGTCAGTGCTTTCTAAATTTTTATTTATTTTCTCGTTTTTTTCTTATGTTAGCTCTACTGCAAATATTTTTCCCTACTGTGAAAAAAACAAGCTTTATCCAATAATGTAATAAAACTCTTAGCTTCCCATTGAAAAAATATGTTGATGACGTCATAACTTTGACAAATTTGACTTGTTATTTATGTTACTTATGTCAAGAGATGCGGAATATAAAACACCGTTTGACGTGTTTTTGCATTTTTTTCAAAAGTGATCGTTGTACGTTTTATGAATTTTGTGCATTACTTTATCATAACCCTGTATAATGAATTTTTGGTTTTGTGTGAGGGAATTTCTGTCAGGGCATTGAGGAGGGAAATGAAAATGAAGGTGCTTGTGAGCCAGAGTTAGCTTTGAGTTATGGTAACTTCTCCTTCGTTTGGTGCTCACGTTCGTTTTCAGTTGTGATGTATATCTTATACAAATTGTTTTTCTGGTATAAATATTCTTTCATGTAAAAATATCGAAAATTGATTTTTTTCTATTTGTCAGGAGTTAAGCGGAGTAACTTAAGCTAAACTCCGCCCTTAATGTATTTTTTACTGGTTTCTATAAATAAAGACACTATTATTATTATTAATCCAATTTCACCGGACACCACGCTGATAGGGAACATCAGAGTCTGGATGAAATGGATATAAGGTATAAGTGAATTCTTCATGCGAACCAACTACTATCAAACAAGACTTGAGACAAACCTAACAGCTTTCAGAAAAAACTTACATAATCTTTTATGACGGAATCTCCAAAGATTCCGGTCACAGAACAACGGGTGGCCGATCAAAGAAAGGTAATCGGGTAGTCGCGACAAAACACCTATCACCAGAAACAGAGTATGAAATT
Organism: Micraspis discolor; assembly: GCA_030674115.1. Classification (NCBI taxonomy): domain Eukaryota; kingdom Metazoa; phylum Arthropoda; class Insecta; order Coleoptera; family Coccinellidae; genus Micraspis; species Micraspis discolor. Next base: position 54,766 of record JARTUT010001866.1, on the reverse strand, counting down.
GCATCAGGACCTGATACTCATGAAGAAGAAAGTCACCTGAGAAATTCTAGAACTTCTGAATGCAACCATATTACCTCAACATACGAAAACAACCTTATTTAATGGTCTGCACAATTTCATCTACTAAGCTACACTTACAGCTGATATGGCAAGTGGGGCCAAGGTTCAAAACAGGAGAAAACAGAAGAAAAAAATAAGGATCCACCATAAAAGATCAAGCTCGTCAAGAAGATAAAAATGAAGAGAACTGAAATATCAAGGCTGAAAGAGTTCATGAAAACTTCTGAACCATGCAAAAATTCCTAAAGAAAAGTATATATATACTATATTCTTGAAATATAAGATTCACTCACTTCGGGATCGATCAAATTCAATACCACAGATTTCTTGGACAATCTCTAACAAACATTTAATTGTAGACTGAGAAGATACCTACAAAGAATGAACATGAAGCAATAAAACAAAGACTCTGCATTTGACGAAAGAAAGTCTTATTGGGAACTGAAAAATTCAAATATTAATCAACATAGAACAACAAACAACAACGAATCACCGATTGAATGAAAAATTAAAAGATACTAAAGAATATTGAGACAAAAACTGGATCAAGATAGAAGAGTTCATCAACAAATTCTTGAACATTCCTGAATATATACCAAGATTTATTACGGAGGATAGAACCTTCTTATTGCCAAAAGAGAAAACTAGTGATGACCCGTCTGAACATCCACAATCCCCTGTTTACAAATCACCTATAACATTATCACATATTCCCCACATCTTCACAATCAGAAACAAACATGTAGATGTACGAAACATCAGGACTGAAGAACAAGAAGGATGTCGAAAACGAATGAAATGATGTAAAGAACAACTCACTATTGATTCAGTCATTCTGAATTATTTCAAGAAAAAACGCAAACAGCTGTCGTGCTGTTACATAGACTACAGGAAGGCCTACGACTTAATACCACACCCTTCGCTGATTAAAATATAAGAGATATATAAAATACATCCGACCATCATCAATTTCCTCAACTATTTGTTGAAACACTGGAAAAAACGATAAACGTCAAATTAGAAAATACAACTTTAACGACTCCTGAAATCTAAATAAGTAGAGGAATACACCAAGATGACGCTATGGTTTTGCTTGGCCTTAAACCCGCTTTCTAAGAAGTTGAATCGATCCGGAATTGACTACGTGATTAAACAGTGTTAAGAAAAGCACACCATTTCACATCAACTGTATATTAATGACCTTAAACTTTATGCATCATCTCATAAAAGATTGAAAGAACTTATAAAACTGGTAGAGAGATTCTCCAAAGACATTCACATGACTTTTGGATTGAATAAATATAAGATCATCACTATCGAGAAAGGCAAACGTAAACCAGGACTATTTCAACTGACAAACGATGGACTGATTGAACCAATAGAAGAAGAGGACGTAAACAAATATCAATAGGCAGAAACTTACTCAGCCAAGAATATCTTGATAGAATAAATGAGATATCCCCCTCATATGTAAAATATGAATCCTTTCGAAGCGTTGAATACACTAGCCATACCCAATCTTATATACTCATTTGGTATGATACCCTGGACAGAAACAGATTTGAACAATATGTGTAACGTTCATTTTATATATTTTCTGTGAATGATTTATTTTGAATTCAGAGAATATAGTTCATAATACTTGAGGGTGTTTTGTTAGTTGCCTATTTGTAAATTTCGATATCTTGATCGCGATTCGATTCCCGTGTTATTTTATTTACCTCATATGTTCCATATGTAAGCCTGGGAGATTGGAGTAATTCATTTCTTTGTTTCTATTGTGAAAATGGAACGCTATAAGCTGTTTACTATGGAAGATTGGGGTGCAAAGTAGATTGGCCTCCTCGTGGTGCACCCTGGGCAACGTCGTTTCTTTGAGCGTCGGCTAAACAATCTACACAATCTTTGGCGACCAGATAATCCTAGGATCTCCTGGTTATAAAAGTGTACATAAAAGTCATGAAAGCTATCGAACAATCTAGTCCTTATAAGGACTCCCAGACTAGAGACATAGGAGAAATCCTCCGTATCTGTCAATTAAACGTGCAAGGAATAAGTTGGTCCAAATGCCAATATCTGTCAAAACTCCTCAATACGAACAGAATTGATATTGCACTTTTACAAGAAATGCACCTGGAAAATGAGGAGCAGGCTCGTAAGAGAGCACAGATACCAGGTTTTGAGATAGTTGGAATAACATACCACCACACTTATGCCATGGCAACTTATGCCCGAAACGATATCGACAATGTAAGGCTGTGGATACTTGCGTATTTGAGAACACCCATAAGATCGTTGTAAGTGTTGGAGAAGTTAACGTTGTTAATATCTACAAGCCCCCTGTCGTCCCCTGGTGCAGTGAGATCCTCCAAGCATACCCTCACCCATCGATGTACGCAGGAGACTTCAATAGTCATCACAGGAATTGGAAATATCGAGAAACTGATAATAACGGCGAACACCTTCTTGGATGGGCAGAACAGCACAGTCTCCATCTAGTGTTTGATGCTAAGGAAAGGAACACATTCAAATCTCGTGTCTGGAATACAGAATCAAATCCTGACTAAACTTTTGTATCAACTAACGAGAAGTGTCAACCTCTCCCAATATCAAGAAGTGTCCTAAAAAGAATTTCAAGGAGCCAGCACCGCCCAGTTATTCTTGAAATAGGTATCCAAATTCCCATAATTAAATCGTTCCCAAGACCTAGATGGAACTTTCAAAAAGCGGACTGGAACTCTTTCAAAGCGGACCTAGACAGATGCCTTGGCTGGATCCCTCCTCTAGTCGACAATTATAGCAGATTCGTCGGTGCAATTATTTCTACTGCTAAGAAACATATCCCAAGGGGCTTCCGCAGAGAGTATATTCCGGGATGGTCTGAACAAAGTGAACAACTCTATCAGGATTTCGTTGATAGTGGTGACCCAGAGATAGCTGATGACCTTCTGAATTCTCTTGACGCGGCTCGAAGGCTAAAATGGCTAGAGACCACCTCAAATACTGACTTTGAGCGTTCGAGTCGAAAAGCCTGGAGTCTTCTGAAAAAGCTTGGTGCCAGTAAACCTGTCGCCCAAAAGCAAACTACGGTCACAGCAGACAACGTAGCTACCCGAATAGTTGATTTGTCGAGAGCTCCTCAAGACCGCCAGCATACAAAAATTATAAAACACGATCTAAAAGCGTTAAAACAGTCAAGCTCAGAATTACCCGAACTCTCTGGAGAATTTAGTGTCGATGAGGTGGGTACTGCGACTCTGAGCCTAAAAGTAGGGAAGGCTCCAGGATTTGATGGAGTCCACAATGAGTTCCTCATCAACTGTGGCCCTTATGCTAGACAGTGGTTAACGAAATTTCTCACTGACATCCTAAATACGAGTAGACTGCCTAATGAATTTAAAAGAGCAAAAATAATTGCCGTACTAAAACCTGGAAAGCCGAATTCTCGAGCCGACAGCTATAGACCAATCTCTCTTCTTAGCTCCTGCTATAAACTCTTGGAAAGACTTATACTAAACAGACTCCAAGACAAATTAGTTGCGAACATCCCAATCGAACAAGCTGGATTTAGACCGGGCAGAAGCTGCACGGACCAAGTGATGAGTCTGACAACGTTCATAGAATCAGGATACCAGGAATGTCTCAAAACTACGGCTGTATTCATAGACTTAACAGCTGCCTACGATACAGTCTGGAGAGAAGGCCTGCTCTACAAATTCCTGAAAGTAATCCCCTGTAGAAAGCTTGGTAGACTCTTGAACAACATGCTCTCTGGTCGAAGATTCCAGGTGATCATGAATGGCAAAGCCAGCAGGCAGAGAATCCTAAATAATGGCCTCCCTCAGGGCTCCGTAATTGCTCCTGCCCTGTTTAATTTGTACATTGCTGATCTCCCTGCGACAACTGCTCATAAATTTGCGTACGCCGATGATCTGGCTATAGCTGTTAAACTTAAATCTTGTGATACAGCAGAGAGAGTATTGGAAAAAGATCTCGAAGCTTTAGATAGCTACTACAAAAAATGGAGATTAGTTCCAAGCCCCAGCAAAACAGAGTGCTCTTTCTTCCACTTGAATAATAAACTGGCCAACCACGAACCTGACATATTCTGGAAAGGTGAACGGCTTAGGTACAACCCGAACCCAAAATACCTGGGTATTACACTGGATAGAACGCTCTCCTTTAGAAAACATCTAGAGAACACGGCTGCAAAAATTCAAACGAGGAATAATATTCTGGATAAGTTATGCGGAACTTCATGGGGGGCGACTGCCGAAACTTTGCGATGTTCGGCAATGGGTCTCGTCTTTAGCGCGGCTGAATATGGGGCTCCGGTTTGGATGAACATCCACCATGTCTCTAGAGTGGATGTGCAGCTCAACAGGAGCATGCGTATCATAACAGGGTGCATAAAATCTACTCCAACCTATTGGCTTCCAACTCTCAGTCACATTATGCCGCCACGAATCCGCCGAAGAGAGGCCCTTCTTCGAGAATACAAGAAAATAATGGATAACCCAGAGTTGCCTATCCATGACTATATACCCACTGCTTGCCTAACCAGGTTAAAATCCAGACATCCACCAATCAAGACCGCTCAGACATTACATGAAAGCGATTTCAGGGGCCTCCAGGAATGGGAAGCAGGCTGGAGGGAGGACGCTTCGGGGGTACTCAATTGTGTAGAAGTCCAAACAGAGCCTGCGGGATTCGACTTGCCTCGCAAAGTATGGAAGACGGCAAACAGAATTAGAACGGGACACGGTATTTGCGCGGACATGTTGTATAGGTGGAATGGACAACCCTCGCGCAACTGTGAATGTGGAGCACCCTATCAAACTGTAAAACATATATATCAAGATTGCACACTTACGGCTTACCAGGGACCAGCTACGGACATATATTCTCTCCCTCCGACAGCGATTGAATGGATAATGAACTTGCGTGTTAGTATGTGATAAATATGTGTGGACTTGTTGTTTAAAAATGCTCTGCGGGTCTTTTTCTTTGTATGTTTTTCTTGGGCTTGCTGTTGTGATTGTTGTTGTTTTAATCTAATTTTATATTGTAAAATCATATTATGTATACTGTTGCCATACGCTAAAATAAAAAAAAAATAAAAAATATGGAAGATTATCGTGGAGAGTTTCTTTGAAAATAGCAAAATTGTTTGGATTAAGATATCTTCTGCAATTTCGAATATATTGGCTGATTGAAATATTTTGGAGATTCAAGCAATATATTACCCTTGGGGGATTAATGCTGGCTCAGCGATCAATTTTGATATAAAGCCGCCCACCATCTTAGTAAGTGTGAATCGATCCATATTTTATTCTAGAAAATTCTGATTGAGATGTTTATTTTCAGGGCCTTTTTTATATTTACTTTTTACGTTCACTTCTTATTTTTACTTATACTATACTTTCTGCATTTGCAGTTCTGGAACATTTTATCGCTTCTACTTTGCCGTTTCCATTTCAAGTAGTGGTCGTTGTTTCATCGAGGGAAGTGACCTTGAAAGTTATTATTCATCCAGACATTAGGATTAGAAATCGTCGATAGTTCATTGCATCATCAGGAATAGGGAGAACAACATTTCTTTTCATCATAAATGAGAATTGGAATAACTGGTAATCATTTCCTTGGATACTTCACTGCCTATATTGAAGAATATCCTGGTATGTAAGAAAATTCCTTCTTTACGACATTCGATCCATCTTGTTCAATTAATCCTCGAAGCACAGTAACGAAGGAGGGGGAAAAAAGGAAATTACAATTAAATTTTGAGTATTGAACCGATGAACTTGGGTCATTTTTTCAGATGAAATATTTTTTTAATAATAACACTTCACAAAATATTTTATAGAATAGTTGTTTCAATATACAGAGTGTGACCTTTACACTTGATCAAGTATAGGGGAAGCGGTAAATTTTGAAGTTTGATATAAATTCTTTAATTTTGTGAATATTGAATAATATACTTGTAAAGAAGCATTGGACTCATTTAATTTATTTTGTATTTTAAATCAGTAGTGAATAATGTCATGAAAATTTTTAGTTTATTATTTCCACTTGTTGAGGTATTTACGTGTTTGGCCAAAACAAGTGCTTTTTGGAAATCAGCTATTTTTTGTTTGTTTTGTCATTGTTATCTTACTTTAAATATTTTTCTTGAGAGGTTAGGGTTAAATACGTTGGCGCCCATAGTAACATCATTTGAACCCACGCCGTCTCCACTGTCAAAACGGCGAACCGCGGTCCTAGCTTTCTCATATTTTATTTTGTTATTTTTTTGTGGTTTCGAATAATTTTAGTTTGCCATAAAAATTCCGAGTGAGATAAAGCGTTATATATGATGAGATAATCAAGGACAACATTAACAAAACACAGGAGTCACCATCATAAATCAAGTACCCTAAGGCAAACATTACCAAGAAATGAAAGAGGAAAAAGACTTGAGGATATCAAGAATTTACACAACAAATACTTCCACCATATAGAAAAGACTCGCTCCTTCACCGATGTATATATGTAGATAAGGCATACACTCACCTGAATCTAGCAAATGAAGACGAACAGGGAAATGAAAGCATTGACACCACAGAAATGAAACATCGAGAATGGAGATCAAAATCTCTCAATGGCAAACAACCTTTTGAGCTTGATCAACGATATGTCGACAAAGAAGCGGCGGACGCATGGTTGAGGAATGCGACAGACAGCTTTTTACTATGTAAGATTAGGTAATAAACACAAGACATCATCTCAGTTATATTATAAATGACTCGAGCATAACATATGATAGATGCATAAAATCAGCAGGCAGTGTCAAAAAAAGTTTATCTACACCGTCATAATTGCAGCAATCATTCATCAAAATATTTTGAAGAGATTAAACCCAAAGTGCCGGAGTTTAGAGAAACCCTACTACAAGTATTAACTACCTACTGTTGCACAAGTTCAGGACACCACATTCTATTATGATTGATTCATCATCACAGACGACAGTATTCTCTACATTAAACCAGTATTTATAGTCTGGGACAAACAAATGAAATGAGCCCTCATCATAGATATAATACTCACAATACTACCAGGATGCTCATGGAAAAAAAGAGGAAATACACTGACCTGGCAGATAAAATCAGAATATTTTATTATTCAATATCAATTATCAAGTCAGCATAGTACCGATAAATATTTCCGCAGCAGGCGTGGTAGGTACCTAAGGAACCACAACAAAATTTAAAATCATCAAAATTAAAGACATTGTTACTGCATTGTTCCAGAAAGCTGTAATTTTCAACTCCAGAAAACTTTCAGAAAATTCTCGAGCCGAAGCTAGATGTGACCGGCATAAGCCAGCATTTAGGTCTCAAAAACTCCAGGAAATACCTGAGAATCAACAAATAAACAGAAAATAATAATATTAATTCTTTATTTCTGTCAGACCATTCAAAATGTGTAGAATAGGTCACAGAAAAAAGAGAAATAATATACACTGGTTCAACCGACACCAATATAGACAGTTGTAGAATTATGTAAAAGTAACAAAGAGGTATTCGTCAACACCCGTGGAAACCTAGAATCAACAATCTTATTTCTTGAACTGTCTCAGATTCCAGGATTTAATTTCACAGGCTAAATAAAATGGAATATCGAGCCGAAAATGGTCTCAATCGATTGGGTTCGACTCCCTGATGAAGAATTCGTGGCGAAAGTTGAGTCTGTCCGGCCGGCCGCCCGGACGTATATTCTCTAGCATCCAAAAGAGATGAGCTACAGTTTTCATATTTTCATATTTACAGACATTCGGGCAAAATGATGGTCACTCTGTTCGGGTGAACAAGAGCGCCAAAAAGAACTCCATTCCCAATTCGCTAGATAACTATGTAATATGCTCCTTGTTTCATTTCGATAACTTCGAAAACAAAAAAGTTTCACCTAATTCAAATGTTATCAAAGCTGAAACCATATACATTGAGGTTATTGATATTAAGTATATCCTTGAATCTTCAGTGTTGTACCTTATTTCTGTAAAATGCTATCGGTTTTCAATTTCTCCAAGTGGAGATTAAATTTATCTTTGTTGGACAAATTGACGAAATGATCAATTAAGCATAAACTGGAGAGTTTATATCCAACTTTTTGCTCACGAAGCTCTTAATACTAATCGATTTGACGGTAAAATTTAGATGTAAGCTGGAGATGTTTTTGTAATTTATACTGGAATAAAGATGGTATTTCGGAGGACAAGAGCTTACTGGATGAAAGATTTCCATTTCAATGTGGATTTCGATTAGAAAGTTTTCTCCTGAAAGGAAAGACGGGTGTGACCTTAGCCACAACCACAAATCCGATAAAGGTCGCACACACGATCCGACTTATATATGTCAGGATCAGAATATATAATAAGTCTATTCGAAATGTTACTTGAATTAGGATTAATCACTGTGGAACTGATGTGGAATATGCATTCAATATACCAGAAAGCTTATCAAATGAATTAAAGTGAGGAAACCTGGAAATTCATCTATCTCGAGATTCAAGGGGCGAAGAAAACCGATAAACTCGAAATTTTCACTGAATGTAGAAGTTATAACGAACTCAAATTACGAGGGCAGTTCAGGAACTAACCTCCGGTTAATTGAAAAAAATACACCAAGTAAGAATATTTTAATATTTACATCTTACAACTACATCTTTGCACTATTTTTCGACATAGTCTCCATTACGATTGAGGCACTTATCGTATCTCTTCACAAGCTTTGAAATTCCTTCTGCATAAAGATCACCCGCTTGTGCCTTGAGCCAGCCTGTGACCGCATCTTTGAGCTCTTCGTCGTCATCAAACCGATGGGACCCGAGCCATTTCTTCGATTTTCACGAACTTTTGCATCAACTGTCTGAACGAGTTCGTCAGTCACCAATGATGGTCTACCACTCCTCTCTGCATCATGAACGTTTTCAGCTGCTGCAGAGTATCCTTTGGCTGTAAAAAACCTTATAACAGCACGCACCTCACATTTAACGGGATTTTCTATTGCAGCACACATTTCAAACTGCCACAAAAACTAAACTAGCACAGGTACGATGTTCACTCGTCTACGGCTTGGTGCCGACTGACCTGCTGAGCGCGTGAATGCACAGATGGCGCGCCACTCCCCCCCACTACTCGCACTGTGACCAATTGGAGGTTAGTTTCTGAATGGCCCTCGTATATTTTCATTAGTGAGACAACCTTAAACACGAAGTAAGAAAAAATGGACATCCGTCAATGACGTGCTACGGGGGGTGGCAAATAGTTTAATGAATATACAAAAAGTTCATAATTTTCGATGAAATCGGTTTTGTCAGGCAAAAAGAGGAATTGGTTTATGTTTCGATTGTTGATACGAGCTCACAGACGAAATAAGAAAAGATGGATAGCCGTCAGTGACGTGCTACAGGGGTCGAAAGTACTGTTATGAATATTCAAAGTTTTAGATGACACCGGTTTTGTCAGGCAAAAACCGCAAATAGATTATGTTTCTATCATTGAAACAAGTTCACAGACGAAATTAATAGCATTCAGAAAGCACTGACTTGAGGTCAGATTGCTTTGGCGCTCTTGTTGAACTACTTGCGAGTGAATATTCAAATCATAACGAATGTATAAGCACTCTGATCAGGTGAACAATAGTCTCTTCCTGTACTATGGGACAATATGATGCAAATATGAACGCCTAATGAATGAACAAATCTATATCTTAAATTAAAAATAACTACTTATAATTTTCCCCAAGTTTTCAAAAATCAGAAATTTTGATTAATATTCCGCTAACTGACACTGACTAATGAGCCCGGCATTTGTCAATCGAATATCGATCTGTGATGGCCTCTTGAGTAAACGAAAGAAATGATCATATCATTAGATGGAAAAAAGCTACGACAATGAAATTTGAAAGATATCGATCACCTCAATATATTCACGAATTTTCATCGAAATACGAAAAATGTCTTATGAGATATTGACTATTAAAAATAATTTCTTTTGGAATTGTTTAAAAAATATTCTAGCGCGACGATTTTTGCGAAATTTTGCGAGCCGTTTTGTTGCAGTCTCCCTGAACAATACTTCAAGTATCAACTTGATCGGATGGATATTCTAGTAGTTAGTTAGGAAACAAAATTTCAGATGCTCATAACTATCGAACCGTCAGACGAATTTGGCCCAATAACGAACTTGGCCGAGATATTTGGAAAATTAACCTATTCTAAAAATATGAAAACCCTAGCTCATCTCTTTTGGATGCTAGAGAGGATACGGCCGGCCAAACAGACTCAACTTTCGCCACGGATTCTTCATCAGGGAGTCAAACCCAATCGACTGAGACCATGTTCGGCTTGAAATTCCGAAATAATAGACATTTGGGCAAAATGATAGGCACTCTGTTCGGGTGAACAAGAGCGCCAAAAATGGACATCCGTCAGTGAAGTGCTACAGGGGTCGATAGTACTGTTTTGGATATTCAAAGAGATCGAAATTTCAGATGAAATCGGTTTTGTCAGGCAGAAAACGCAATTGGATTATGTTTCTATCGTTGAAACAAGCTATCAGACAGAATTAGAAAAAATGGACATCCATCAGTGATGGGCTACGGGGGTAGCATGTGGTGTTATGAATATTCAAAAAGTTCAAAATTTTCGATTAAATCAGTTTTGTCAAGCAGAAAACGCAATTGAATTATGTTTCTATCGTCTGAACAAGCTAACAGACGGAATAAGCAAAAATGGACATCCGTCAGTGACGTGCTACGGGGATTGCAAGTGGTGTTATGGATATTCAAAAAGTTCAAAATTTTCAATGAAATCGGTTTTGTTAGGCAGAAAACGCTTATGAATTACGTTTCTATCATTGAAGTAAGCTCACAGACGCAATTCTAAAAATGGACATCCGTCAGTGATGTGCTACGGGGGTAGTATGTGGTGTTATGAATATTCAAAATGTTCAAATTATTCGATGAAACCAGTTTTGTCAGGCAAAAATTGCAAATGGATCTATCGTTGAAACAGACGGAATTAGAAAAACTGGACATCCATCAGTGACGTGCTACGGGTGTAGCAAGTCGCAAATTTTCTGTGCGATTTTATATCTGGTGTTGATTATTTTTATGTTTTCATCCCTTTCGTCAATGCTACTATAAGTCGTTTTGAAATAAGAAACCTTATTTCATTCTCTACTCAAGGTGTTGAACTGTACATATCGTTCGTTGTGTTGTGGTTCACAGAACTGTTCCTTTGCGTGAATTTCCTTCGATAATTAAATGAATATTACCTTTTTCGATAATCCACTATTGTACTACAGTATCATCCAACGAATAATCTTCAAATTTCTGCCGTTGGTCCTGTGATTCACATTTTCGATTCCAACAAGAAAAAACGTTAACACTGGATGCAACTAGGTGTTCATCGGATATTGTCCACTCATGATCCGAGGAAAATTGATTTGAAGGTACGCCTAACTGTTCATCGGAAAATATTTCTGACGACTAGATTTCAGGGCGGAATTTCCTATCTAATCCAACATGGCTCCGAGAACTAATAATGACAAAGATTCGTGCTGTAAGAGATTTACCAAAGAAGTAAAATTGTTCGTTGTTTGTAGTAATTGTTATTTTAAATACCACCCAAGTTGCATACTTAAAATATGTGGCACTTTCGTAAACAGAAATGAACTGATGAAATGTTGCGGAGATCACGAGTGTGGAAAAGATGAAGAAATCAAGCAACTGAAGATGAGGGTTTCCAGATTAAATGAATCGCTTTGTGAGTGTTCCACGAAATCGGACCCAACAATGCAAGAGTTAGACGAACCCAAAGATGGTATGTAACGCTCGAAATCGAACGTTTAAAAATTCGCGCGGAGCTGCGCAATAGGTCCGGTGTAGTAGAGCGCAACTCCCATATGACTGGTACGATCTCGTCCTTCCCTCGATCCTTTATTATAACGATTATAACGGATGCTGTTGTTACTTCTTGAAAAAAAATAAAATAGTGAAACTAGATTTTCTCGACCACAAAGGTGGGATTTGAAAATATTTGTTTCGCCGAAGAACAATAACAGGAGTGGTGTTGGAATCGCCATTATTTCGATTAGTTCGGATTTTGAGTTGTTGTAAGGTAACCGAGGTACTTGATACTTGAATAGGGTTGTTTCAAACTTATAAATTTCAGCACTGCGAGTACAACTGTTTGTACGGAAGCACCAGTCCGTTTTTCCGAGTGTACGATTGGCCGAGAAAATATGTTAACACGGATGACCACTTGATTGGAAGCAATGTTGAAAATGAGAGTGTTGTGGAGGCTGTTGTTGTTCCCAGGTCTACAGCTGACAATGTTAACATTGTATATTCCACCTGTAATCAATAAACGACCACTGTTGCCTCATAGCCTGTCTACTGGGAAAGAGTCACCGAATACCAATGAATTCAAAACTGTAAGGCATAGGAAGAAACCCGATAGAAAGGGGATCTCGAGAATGACAAAGACGAAAGTTGAGCGACCTATAAAAACATCCGGTGCTTCAGACGTTAAGAATAAGGAACAGTTCTGGAGAATAACGGGAGCATCTACAGAAAATCCTGTAAAAGCCATTGACAGAAAAGTAAGTCTTTTCGTATCGAAAATATTTGTCGATACAACTCTGGAGGATTTCACAAATATGGCAAAGACGATATTTCCTGAAGCTGAATGTGAAAAACTTCAATCCAAAAACCCCGACAAATATAGTTCCTTCAAAACAACCATCGATGCCAAGAACATAGCAAGGGCAAAAGAAAGTGATTCATGGCCGAACGGAGCATATGTTTCAGAAATTTTTCGGAGAAGTATGGGGAGAGACCGAAAGTATATTAGTCTACCGGGATGTACAGAAAAATGGAAAAGCAAGTATTAATCTGATACATTTAAACATACAGAGTGTCCGAAATAAGATGAATGACCTTGAGTGCTCGATATACTCCCAGTACAATACACCAGTGTGTTGTACCTAACTGAACATTGGTTAACCAAGTCAAGGGCGAACCTATCATTTGGAGGATCTATGATATTGGTAAATCAGAGTGGAACTATCATCGATTGCCCAACAATAATGAAGATGAAATCAAACAAAATTAATTTTATTGTAATGTGTTTATACTCCGCGCCCTCCAGAAATTTCCAATTATTTATAGACAATTTGGAGACTTTACTAGATTTCATTAATGTATATAATGAAAATGTTTTTTTATGTGGTGATTTTAATATTGAATTCGATACCAGTACATGTTTCGTTCCAGATAGGGAGACTAAAACGTTTCAAAATCTTTTGTCATCCTTCGGGTTCAAGCAGAAAATTTTTCAGCCTACCAGGAACAATAATTGTCTCGACAACATCCTCATAAATTTTTAAAATATTGTTTCCAGGAAATTGGACAAAATGTAGTGAGAGATATAGTAAGGAATATTAAAAATAGTAACTCTACCGATTACTATGGGCTTTCAATCAAGGTAGTGAAAATAAATATCATATCTCCGCTTACCAAATTGATTAACGAGGAGTTGATCATCGGAAGTTCCCGAAATGCTTAAAGATCTCCAAGGTGGTCCCTGTATTTAAAAAGGGCAACAAGAATGATGTCAACAACTACCGTCCGATTTCTCTAGTACCTGTTTTCTCGAAAATGTTAGAAAAAGTTATGTCAACACAGATTGTTGCATATTTCGAGTACAACAACTTGCTAACTGACCGTCAGTTTGGCTTCCGCGAGAGGAGGAATACAGTTGAGGCGATTATCGATTTTTTCAATTCTAATATCGAAAGCTTTGAGAATAGGGAACACCGTCTGGACTCATTTGTCGATCTTACAAAGGCCTTTGAATGTGTACCCCACGACAAACTCCTCGAAAAATTCTATAGATATGGATTCGACGACAGGGCGATGGAAATGATGGCTTCTTTTTTGAGCGAGATATATCAAATGGTCAGCTCGGACAGAACACGCTTCCAGATGAGTCCCATTAATATGGGAGTGGTACAGGGTTTTGGGACCAGTGCTATTTCTGGTGTATATTAACGATCTACCAGATTATATACCTGAAGTTGAAGCTACATTATTTGTAGATTATACTACGGTCGCAATAAGGGACGCGAACTCACAGACATTACTTGAGCGTTCACGTATAGAGCGAGTGAGGCTCGTCGAGTGGTTCGCGGCAAACGGCCTCAGTGTGAATGAGGAGAAAACACACAATATGATTATGACCTTGAGATCTTTCGATGGGGAAGACGTCATGGTTCGTTCAGTAAAGTTCCTCGGTATTTATGTGGACTCGGCGCTCACGTGGAGTAGCCACATTGACTACAGCTCATCTAGGCTCAGTCGAAATATTTTTGCCCTGAGAACTCTATCCTTTTCCCTGGCACCGGACAAGGTACGTGCCGTATATTTTTCCCTGGTAGAATCACATCTGAAATATGCTGTGGGGGGGCAGTGCGGGTCGTGAAACTGTTTTCAGACTACAGAGGCGAGCGATAAGAATTTTGGGAGGGCGGGGCTACCGTGACTGCTGTAGAAATGCCTTTAAAGATCTGAGTATTGTTACATTCCCATCGCTGTTTATATTGGAGAGTGTTATTTATATCCATGAAAACAAGGATGAATATGTGCTCCAGTCTGACATACATGGATATGGCACACGGAACAAATCACTCATTAGGAAAGATTTCCTAAGATTGAGTAAATCCCAGCGCGCTCCAGAATTCCAACATGTTGACATTGAAGGTATTCTATTCAATTGACGAATTTTATAATATGACTCTGGATGAAACTGATTTTGTATAATATTTTTCTGGAGCTGAGATTATATATAACATTTATACTGCTGTTTGTAGATTACCCTTAATGACGTGTGAAAACAATGTATTATTTGTCTTAATCACCAATAAATGTCTTCGTAGCCTTCTTCTTCGTTATGGATATTCAAAACGTTCAAAATTTTCGATGAAATTGGTTTTGTCATGCAAAAAACGCAAATGGACCATGTTTCTATCGTTGAAACAACTTTACAGGCGAAATAAGAAAAAATTGACATCCGTCAGTGAGGTGCTACAGGGGTCGCAAGTACTATTATGAATATTCATAAAGTTCAAAATTTTCGATGAAATCGGTTTTGTTGAGCAGAAACCGCAATGGGATTATGTTTCTATCATTGAAACAAGCTAACAGACGACAAAAGAAAAGATGGACATCCGTCAGTGACGTGCTATTGGGGTAGTGAGTGATGTTATGAATATTCAAAAAGTTTTCGATGAAATCGGTTTCATAACACCACTTTCAACCCCCGTAGCACATCACTGGAGGATGTCCATTTTTTCTAATTTCGTCTGTGAGCTTGTTTCCACGATGGAAATATAATCCAATAGCGTTTTTTGCCTAACAAAACCGATTTCATCGAAAATTTTGAACCTTTTGAATATTCATCAAACTATTTGCCACCCCCGTAGCACGTTACTGACGGATGTCCATGTTTTCTTACTTCGTCATTAAGGTTGTCTCACTAATGAAAATATAATTCAAGTTCGATATATCTTCGACATTCAGTGAAAATTTCGAATTCATCTATTTTTTCGCCCCTTGTATCTCGCGATAGATGAATTTCCAAGTTTCCTCACTTTAATTCATTTGATAAGCTTTCTAGTATATTGAAAGCATATTGCACATTAGTTCCACAGTAATTTACCCTTATTCAAGAAATATTTCGGATAGATGTTTATGTTTATACTTGCTTACCTAGGTATACATACATATATCAATGTACACCCCTCAGCCAATTAAGCTAATTAAGTCGGATCATGTGTGCGACCTTCATCGGATTTGTGGTTGTGGCTAAGATCACTCCCGTAAAGGAAAGATGTGTGGCCTCCAAATAAAACTGAGAAAAAACTGGAAGTGGTTATTTTTAATTGAAAAAATGTATTGGTTCTCTTACGTTCATTATGTCGGTTGTTTCTGTATCAAATTGTTATAATGAAAGGAAAAAGAGTTCAGAACAAGCAGGAAGAAGCTTTTGACCTCACATTGATACCTTTCTAGAAAAAATCGTTCAGCATTCCACTAAACAAAAAATATAAATTACCTGTATCAAGGGCATTCTCTCTCTCTTCTTTCAACTCCGGTTGTTTTATTTTCCACGATGTGAGTGGTAGATCTTTCCAGTCTTGCATTGAATGTAATTTAACCATTTCCATTCCTTGTTTGCTGTACCTTATAAAACGTGGAAAACCGATAAAAATTAGAGGTCTTGATGAAACTGATTCAATATTGAATGATACATCTATTTTTCAAAGATCAAGTCAGAATTTACAGTGCTTTAAGGCGATTCATTTTATAATATACACGAAGAGCAATAATATTTTTAGTGCCTTAAAGTCGGCACACGGCTAAGTAAATTTTTGAAAGGAACAATTATTCCGAAGAATTATCCCTCCAGTGGTGCCAGCTAGCCATGATTGACGTAGGATGTTCAAGAGAATTGAGACCTCTTGAAGGAGGCCACAAGTATTAAAAGATATCGAGACGAACCTTCAAGGCGAACCTATATATCTCGTATTGGTTAATATTCAATTTTCCATTTGTGGAGAAATTCAAAATGCTCTGTAAATTATAAAATTCGGTGTTTTGTGCATATGCGCCGCGGAGATAAGAGAGTTCACTCGAGGGAAACAGGTTTCAGTATAATTGGAGTATTCAAGTATTGAATCTGTACTTGGCGTATTTATTAGTGCATATTTCGATTTAATTTTGAATCTGATTACCAAGTTATTGGGATTTGGCCTAGTATTGTACAAGCTCGTGTTATGTTAAGGAGCGTTCTTTATAAGGATTGAACAAAACGTTGATTAAATACTCAATTTTCACTCAGAGATTCACAAGATCAAAGGCTCTTTTTCATACCACGTAGATTTCTTTCTTCAGTGTTCTCTACTGAATCTCTGTCGTTTTGCTGTCGATGATATTGGCGATATTGAATGAAAATGGAAATCAATAACTGCCAATCTTGAATTAGTCTGCTGGAAGTAGGTAACCTGCTGGTGGTGGATGTATCTTCTACAGGCCTTAGGAAATAGATGATAATAGGAGATTACGAACAATGTATCATATGAAGGTTCCCTGTATTTCATTATTCATATATTTAATGATCTTCGTCATCATTGTGCGGCCGGTTATATAACGTACATTATATCGAGGCAAATCTACCAGCTTGATCAAGGTATAGATGATATTTATATATAGTATTATATAGTAGTAACTATTTGAATAGAAATTATGTACATAATGGATGGGTGAAATATATTGATTATACATTATTATTATTTCTTTATTTTTGTTTTTCTCCATCGTATCGATGGGTTATTATTAGCTAATCTACGGGTCAGTACCAAGTAGATTAGCGTTCACGATTGTGACAAAAATGATCGGGTAATGTGACATGTGTTTAGAATAACTGCTTTCTGCATGAGTGGTAATGTTCGTTCTATGTGTAGAAGGGTCAGATGGTGTTCCAGCTTGTCGTGAACCATGCCTGTGGCCGTGATGACTAGCGGATGGATGATAACGGAGTCATATCTCTACAGTTCTTTCATTTCTTCAGCGAGATCAGAGTATTTGTTAATTTTCTGACCATATGCATTTTGAATATTGTGGTCTTGGGGTACAGTAACATCAATCAAATGAATTGTTTTTCGTTCCTTGTCCATCAAGATGAGGTCCGGTCTGTTTGCTCTGATAGTTCGGTCAGTCTGCACAGGTCGATTCCAGTATAATCTAGTGTTTTCATTATCAAGGACTTCTTCTGGCTGATACCTGTAATATGGAGGCAAGGGATTTTCCAAGAGTAACGTGTTTCGGGCTAGTTGCTGATGAGCAATCTATTATTATTATTATTATTAACAATACAATTAGAGTTGAGGTGTATACCTATAAACTCAAATAAGTCCATATACAGGAAAAAAAAAACTATTCAATGTACACATCCCCGAAATAAAGATAAAATAATGAATTAATATTAAATGAAATATATACATATATATCGAACTATCTCGAATGTAAGAACACACACCGGACACAAAAACTCAGCACCAACACAGCGAGCATTTCTCCATCATCAAAGTTGTCTCAGTCTGTCTAATCCGTTTTTGAAGCTATTGGTGCTAGTGCTACCGACCACGGAACTGGGAAGTCTATTCCAGGATGAAAACACTCTGTTGGGTAAAAACATCTGCCTTGGAATGGTCCGGAAATTCTCCTTCCTCAACTTAAAATCGTGACCTCGAAGATTATTCATATTTTTGCAGAACATGGTCTTCACCTGAGATCCAAAAATTCCATTCATACACTTGTATGTGAATATCACGTCACCTCTAGTACGTCTATCCGCAAATGTTGTCATGTTATTCAGACGAAGGCGGGTTTCATAGTCAGGTCGGACGATTCCATATGAGATTCTTGTGTTCCATCTCTGGACAGACTCCAGAGCATTCATGTCACCAACAAGCGCCGTCCACCATACCGGACCAGCGTATTCCATGATGGGGCGTATGAAAGACTCATATATCAGTTTACATACTGATCTGTCAGAGCCTCGGAAAGATCTCTGAACCAGGTAGGTAAGTTGACGGGCCTTAGCCGTAATTGAAGCAACATGGGTGGACCAGGTCAGACTGCTTGTTATGGTCAAGCCCAAGTCACATTGACTGGTGACAGGAGAGAGGCAATGATCGTCAATGACATAAGACAGTCGCGGATTATTTCGGCCTATGTGTAGTACATGACATTTGTCGAGGTTTAATGGAAGCAACCATTCCCGACACCAAGCGGACAGCTTATCAAGATCCCGCTGTAGAGTGGTGGAGTTGAGAAGAGGGAAATTATAAATCTTGGTATCGTCTGCATACATAGAACATGTCGATAAAAAACAATCAGGGAGATCAGAGGTATATAAAAGAAACAGAATGGGACCGAGAACTGATCCCTGGGGGACACCACTTCGAACATGACACTCGGAAGATGAGTAAACATCACCAACCCTCACTCGAAAAAGTTCTGTTGGTCAGAAATGCACGAATCCACTGGAGAAGACCCCTCTCAACCCAAGATGGTCCAGTTTATGAAGCAGACGCTTATGTGGGACACGGTCAAATGCTCTAGAAAAATCTAGATAGATCACATCAACTGGAATGTTACTATCCCATGCCTTAGTCCAATCGTTGAGACAACAGATTAGGTTAGTGAGGGCTGAACGGTGCGGTAGAAATCAGTGCTGTTGGTCGGGAAAAATCTTCTGAGCTAAGCAAAAATCAAGCACCTGGTCACAAACTATTCTCTCCAAGACCCTAGACAAGACTGACAGCAGACTTATAGGTCTATAATTCAGTGGAGACAGCTTATCACCCTTCTTATAAATGGAAGTTACTGAGGCGGATAACCAATCGGAGGGTAGAGTGCAGCTGGAGAGAGATTTTCTGAATATAAGAAAAACCGGAAACGCCATAACTTCAGAACAATTCCTCAACAAACGCGGCGAAAAACCGTCTCAGCCAGGGGAACTGTCCACCTTCACCCCAGAAAGATATTCCAGCACCAAGCGCTCGGACAGACAGACAGACAGCATCCAAATAATTACTCGCTCGAGCAGACGTAATATTAGGTAAAATCCCCGGAGGCTCTGGGGTGAACACCTCAGCAAATGTACCGGCCAGAACATCAGCTGTTTCACGCGGATTGTCGCAGACGTCACCAGACGGCTTCCTCACAACCGGAAAACTGACCTTGGAGTTCATCGTGGTTCTCAAGTACATGAAAAATCGCTTTCTGTTGGACTTACTCACTAACTTTTTTTCAAAATTAGTTTTGGCCGAATGAATAGAGAAAGAGAGAAAATTTGAGAAATCTCTGTGGATCCTGTAGTCAGCATCTTTTCGACTGCGTAAATATCTCTGCCAAAGGGACCTTTTGCGTCTCAAAAGTTTCATAATTTTATCGTTTATCCATGGCCTTGTCGGAATGTAAGTGGATTTGACCTCCCTGGCACCAGCAGATATGGCTTTGTTCAACTCAGTATCGAACAACCTCCACATCTCATCAATCGTTAGATCAGGTAATAAAAGAGAACTCCAATCAACTGATGAGAGAGTTTCCGATATATGTCCGTAGTCGATAATCTTCCTGACCTGCTCCCGCGGAGACTGTAATGAGGTAGGTAGCTGTATCTGGAGTTCCGTTAGTAAAACGTCGTGATCCGACCTACCGAAAGGTGGAAAATGTTCAACATCAGATAACAAGTTTCTGTCCGACACAAAAAACAGATCAAGTAATGAAGAAGTCTGGCCATGCCTATGTCTAGTCGGCTCATTCACCACCTGCTGGAGACTCGTCGATGTTGCAAGTTCAGCGTAGGGATAAGAAGGGGATCTAATTGACGGAAGGCTTACAAGCGGCCAATCCAAGTCTGGACAGTTGAAGTCTCCGGCAATGAAGACGTCAGAAGATGATTCAGATAAATCCTTGAGATACCGAACCACACCGACATCATCAGCGCAAGATCGAGGTCTATAAATGCAGCCAACCACCATCGAAAAGAGGGAATTAGATATTTTTATGACAATGTTATCGATATTGGGCCAATCCTGGTGAGATACGACAATCTTGAACTCGTGAAACAGACTGTTATGCACAAACACACACACACCACGATAACCCAGTGCAGCTCGACTATCATGACGGAACAATGAGTAGTTCGATATAAAATAAGCGGAGTCTGATACAGAGGGATGTAGCCAGCTTTCAGTTATTAAAATTAGGTATGGCTTGTGTGCCTCAACAAAGGAAACAAGTTCTAAAAATTTAGATCCAAGGGACATCACGTTCGTATACATTAAAGGCCATATATTTAGGGTTTGATGTTTTGTGAGACATTCTTAGCGGGTACGGTATTCACTACTTTTGGACGTCCGCTGACATACTTGATAGTCAAATCTGTTTCGCCCGATGCCTGTCTTCTGGCGAGCTCCCCCCGCGCCATCTTCAACTCATCCGCCTGCTTCCTCGTTTTATCATAAAAAATTCTTATACTTCGATATTCTCGATGTCCAAGAAGAAGAGATTTGTTCCTGAGCAGAGACTTGGTGACAACAGAGCTGGAAAAAGAAACCTTAACCCACCGTGGACGGATGTTATCCTTACCCGGTAAGCGAGTAATACCAGTTATGAAATTGCTGGATGATGGGCGGACATGATCAACAACGGCCTTTACCAAACTAGAGTCTGAACATAGGTCAGTACTCTCGGTGACATTGGTCAAAATAATATTATGCGATTTCTCCACTCTGTCTAGAACCTCAGACATATCAAGACCATGCTCAGAAACTTTGATACCTTCTAGATCGGCTACCCTTCCAGCCACGGACGCTATCTCCTCAGACATCGATG
Organism: Micraspis discolor; assembly: GCA_030674115.1. Classification (NCBI taxonomy): domain Eukaryota; kingdom Metazoa; phylum Arthropoda; class Insecta; order Coleoptera; family Coccinellidae; genus Micraspis; species Micraspis discolor. The sequence continues at coordinate 33,197 of JARTUT010001866.1, read as the reverse complement.
ACCGGTCACGCTCAAGAGCCGAAATATTACTCTTACACGTAGCAATACCTAACTCATGCTCGGTCAGAATTTCTGAGTGTTCTTGTATCTTGACAGAACAACACGCCACCCGGGAAATAAGGTCATCCTGTCTTCTCTCAATCCGTTCCATGGTAGCTGTTATCCCACGAATATGTTCCATGAGGATCTCGAAATGCCTCAACGTAATCTGGTTGCCCTGACATGACCCCTCCTGGGACATTGTGCCCGACTTAGTAGAAGGAAGTGGTTTTGCTCCCGAAGAATTGCTACGGAGACTGCGGGCCGTTGGGACACAATATGTAGAATTCCAGACGTCGTTGCCCGCTTTAAAGAACTCAATCTCTTCTTTAGCAAGATTAGCACATGTAGCATAAAAGAATTTGCTGCATTTAGAACAAGAAACTGACAAGTCGTCAGCTACAACTTTTTTGAAACAAATAGTGCATGAGTACCCTGGTATATTGAAAGGATTAGGTTTAGGCTAAAACACTCTTCACTTCCTTGGACCCGTAAGGAAGACTCGCACAGAATAGGAGGGCCACGAAAACAGCAATAAAAAAGGACGGGAATGACTCAGAAAAGGAAATATATAATAATTAAAAATAGCACTCAGTTCCAATAAATCGCGCCGCCACTAGTATCAGCCAGACACAAGCGTATGCATATGTACCCAGACGCGGCGACGTTCAACAAAAAGAAATTCTCTGTTATCACCGAACGGGACAACATATGTGATTATGAAAACTCGCGAAAGTGAAATAAGTTGGTAAATATTATTATAATAATGGAAAGAAAATGCATTCAAAATTCAAAACCGCTAATTCAATGACTCGTATAATAGAGGTATGAATAATTACCCACGATGAAACCACCGAAATCTCCGAGCATCCAAAGTATATCACAATTAAAGAAGCAGCAAATTCGCACTTGTTAACAGTCAAGATGTGTAACAATGTATGAAACATTGTAATGTATATATTCCTGATTTTCGAGGATCTCATGCTCTTCATTATTAATAGCTAAAAATTAGGAACACAAAATCAAGTGGCGCCCCTTTCAGATAAGCTAGCTGTGGCATCCTATCTTTCTAACCGAATTTATCGAAAAAGATAGTGTATTTTATTCTCCATTATTGTTCACACGGTACTGTGACAATGCATATGCTCTATTTAGGAATAATTCAGGTGGATTTTTATGATTGATGGTTAATGCAATATATACTGTAACTTCCATTCATTCATTATTTACCAACCCTTACTTACACGACAATTCCACTGAGCTGGTCAGTGCTGCTCTAAATATTCAAAGAGAGCACTTGAAACAATTATTTTGTAGCAAGACCTCTTACTGAGAGTGTGTAGATATTAACAAACAACCAATCTAGAGTGTTACAATCTCCGAGACTTAATTGGCTTCACTTTGTTTGTAGTTTTGTACTATAATTCATTACTTCCACGTCAACGAATTTCCACAGGCGGGAGCATAAGGTCTAAAAACAAGACTCGGATAGGTTCATACGCATGGACTAATTCATAATCCGTTAAAAACATTGAATTATTCCACAGTATTGCTTAATACTAACGATTTATAAGTATTTGTACCTATTTGGATCTACAGAGAGTTATAAGAGTTATGGGAAATCTACTGAGTTTTTAGTTTCCACACACTTTCGAATACGTCTTGAAACATCTCGGTTAGTCGCTCGCTCAATTTCCTCCCCTTTAGTGAGTGAAAAGCATCCTTCATACGCCGTTTCAAATCTTCTTTGCTTTCAATGGAGATTCATAGACTATGTTTTTATTCTACCCCATAAATAAAAATCTAAGGGGTAAGATCGGGACTTCGTGGGGCCAAAATAGTGAAGAACGGCGTCCGATTCACCGATTACCAAGCATTGCATTCAGTTCTTCATATACCTCGTGCGAACTATGTGCCGGAGCCCCATCCAATTGATAATATGAGGTAGTCGACATACTCAACGGCAGTTCATCCAAAAACTCAGAAACAAAATTGCTCAGGATTTCCAAAAATTTTTCTGTATTTCAATTTTCTTCATAAATATAGTACCGCACTTAATTGTTCATCAAAAGAGCAAACACATTAAAACTAAATTTGTTCTGGGGGTTTCTTTGTCTTTTTCTATGAGGATTTTCACTTCGTTTGTCCAAATGATCTTTTTCAAAAAATTTTCATCATTTTCAAGTTATACTAAGATTCCTCTACAAAAATTAAACCTTTTTATGTAGTCACCTGGTTCTAATGCATGAACTTTCTCATATTTGTAGTCATGCATGATGTGTTCTATCAAAATTCGGTGCAGTGAATTTCTGTCAAAATCGATTTCATGAGCTGCACATCGAATAGATGCAATTTCATTCGCTTCGAAATAAGTCAAAACACTAATTTCATTTTTCTCATCATTCTATTTCCCGTTTGTATTCTTTAAGGGCTCTTACACATCCAAACTTTGAAAGTTTGAAACAAATTTTTTAAAAATCTTCTCCGTCATGAAAGGTAAATGGGGATACTTCTCGTTGTAGGCCCGGCAGGATCTACTAATAATTCTGTCACATTGACCATGTATATAAAATAGATCCAGAATTTCGTAATTAAAATAACGGTTCATTTTGTGGAATCGAGAAATTAAGATAACGAATAACAATAACACCTGACACTTGTGAATTATTAACAGATAATTTATCTTGTATGGGTACTGAGTGATCCCATGGTTTCGAAAGAATATTCATTGAATTTTTAAATGCAATCAATTTAACTCTACGTACACCATAAATCCAAAATATCTCAAATAACTCAGAAATTATTGAATTTAGGAGAACTAGTAAGTCAGTAGATCAATAGGCCAGTAGATCTATGGGCCAATAGATCCATAAGCCGTTAGATCCATAGGCCAGTAGATCCATAGGCCAGTAGATCCATAGGCTAGTTGATCCATGTGCCAGTGGAACCATTGGCAGGTAACTCAATGTAGCCTATAGATCAATGAAGGTCGCGAAAACACGAAACTCGGCAAAAACATGACAAGAAGCGAAAAGAACCGAAGAGTGCTACGAAACAGTAAAGAAACCATGAAACCTCATAAGAACGCAAAAATCTGAACGCACACAAAAAATCCTGAAGAAACTCAACAAAACCCGTAGGAACGCAGAGAAATCTCGAAAAACGCGAATAAAACCGAAAAATTGAAAAGATGCAGCAGGATGCTAAAAAACGACAAAAGAACTCGAAAAAACCCCGAAGGAACGCAAAAACAGGCAAAATATCCCGAGAAAACTCAACAAACCCTTGAGGAACGCAAACAACACGAAAGAACGCAAATTAAAATTAATTGCCGCCCTCTATATGAATGAATGTAATTGTATCCACAAATCCTGCAGCGAAAACCTGCAAAAATCACTAAAGAACGCGAAGAAAGAATGTGGTAGGAATAAAAATTTTTACATAAAACGCGAAAAGTTAAAAAAAACACGTAATAACTTAGTTGAAAGTAGGTAATATCCAACGCAAATGGGATACACTGTATATAATTGATTTGCAGCCAGTTCTTTCTCCATTAAAAACCGCTCTAATATTGTTTTTACGGTTTACGAAATTGAGGTCTAAAATTGCCGTTCACAGATACACCATTTTCTCGTAGATTTCAGGGCTCCGGAACTCAAACTGGAACATTTCCTTGAAAAAGCGACGAACGCTAGCAGAAATTTATAGAGACCTCTATTACGCCTAATGAGTTTTAGCGATTTCATCGAAACGGGCATTTTCGTGATTTTCGTACAAATTTTGACTATTTTAAGAGCGCTCGGTCGCTATTTCAGAAAAAGATATAGACTTTCAATATCGATCGAGATTATCCCGGTCGGGCCCTTCATGCCCTCCTGTAGCGTCTCTTCTCATCTCCAAAATAGCCTCTTCCACCGCTCATCCATATTGCTCTAAAAGTATAAATAGAAGATAAATAGATAATTATAGTTTATTGCTCAATGTCATTGGAACTGAAACGAAAAATCCCGAAAAACTCATCAAACCCCGAAAAACTCAACAAAACCTAAGAACTCAAAATATTCCGAAGAAACGCAAAAAAACTGAAAACACGCAGAATATTCCGAACAAACTCAACAAACCCATTAGGAACACAAAAACACGGAGGAATGCAAATTAAAATAAATTGCACAATCTGTATATCAATAAATATATTTGTATTCACAAATGTCATCCTGCAGCGAAAACCTGCAAAACACTAAATAACGCGAATAGAATGGGGTGGTAGGAATATGGGACACCCGGTATATCAAACTATAAAAATTTATGTAAAACCTGAAAAGTACCAAAAAAGAAAATACACGAAAGAACTCAGTCGAAAGTAAGTAGATCCATTGGCAGGTAGCTCAATATAGTCCATTGATCTAAATATCCCATAGATCAATGAAGCTCGCGAAAACATGAAACTCAGCAAAAAAACACGACAAAATGCGAATAAAACCGAAAAGTGCGAAGAAAATGTAAAGAACGTCAAAAACATCTTCCATATTCTTGTTGAAATTATTTAAACATAATCGATATAACCAGATTGATACTGCAATAAGCAATAATAGTAATTGAACGTTTGTTCAATGGTGAACCCTGTGTAGCAACCAACTAAATTTTGCGATTGCAATGAACACTGTGGACAGATTACACACTAATGGGAATAATGTCATTTGGATAATGCTAGTATCCACAGAGAGCAAAGCTCACATCAAATAATTCAACAAATACTCTTTAGAGTAATGGAAAATATCAACAGCAATATTTCCTTGCTGAAGAGAATTGAGCGATAGAAAGAGTTCAGCAATTTTATAGAAAAAAACAATGAATCACTGTGTTCCTAAAAAAGTTGTTATTTCAATTTGCCATAACATTTTAAGAAGGCAGTGAAAGAAGCAAATAATATTAGTAACCTTTTAATGAGTGAGGGCTTCCTGCTTTACCATAAAATCCGCCATTTGGAGAAGTAAGAAAAATTCGTGATAATAAACAGAACATTTTCGAGAAAACCGGTTTCTCAGATAGAAAATTGTAATTGCCAGCAAAAAAAAAAATACCCCACCTGTATATTCACACGGAACGCGGCTTGCGCAAACTTAACCGTGCATTCTCTTAAATTCGCCTCACTTATAGCGAGGATGTAGATGATTACTCTCTTCTATGGCGTGATCTGTCATCAGTATCAAAACAATGATCGCTTTTGAAAGATTCTATAAAATCGATTTCTCAAGGAAAAGAATTAAATAGTTTTTGAATGTACGTAATAATATGATTATTTTCATCAGTTGTTCTCGTATGCAAGAGGAACAGGTAAGCTATTTTTATCTAATGCTAACATATTCAAAATGTATGTTTTAGACCAAAGGAATTGAAGAACTGTCTTTGTGTTATGACTAAGGAGAAATTATCCTTCGTGACTTTCAAGTTACCATACCTTCAGTAATTATAAGTAGTCTCTGGGATATTGCCATTTCATTCATTTGAAATTATTTCAGATTATCTTCATCCCATGACATGAATGGAATAGGAAAGATAGCTCAGAATGTGAATAATGGAAGTAGATGCAAAAAAACAAGGATTTTGATATATCAATAGAAAATCAGATTATCTTACTTTGATCAGGATGAAAACCTCTAAGATATGAAGTAAAGTTACTGTGAATAAATTAAATGTTTTCTGGAGTTGAATTGTAATATTATAAATTACTAGTAAGCGGGTAGATCAATAGGCCCGTAGATCCATAGGCCAGTAGTTCAATAGGCCAGTAGTTCAATTGGCCCATGGATCAATATAGACCATAGATCAATATAGACCGCAGATCAATAGGGCCCATACATCAATGAAGCGCGCGAAACACGAAACACGTCAAATTACCCGTTGAAAGCGAAAAGCTAGAAAGAACTGGAAAAAACACGGAGAAACGCGAAAAATCACGAAGGAATCCGAAGAAACACGAAAAAACCGAAGTTGTACGAAAGAAACCGAAATTACACGAAACAACGCGAGAAAACACGAAAGACCAAGTAACCAAGTAACACAAAAATCTAAAGGAACCTGAAAAAACCCGAATAAACCCGTATAAATTGCCGAATTTGGAATGAAGAATTCGCGGCCTTATCTCGCTACTTGGATATGAAAATTGGTACCCAGAGATGGGGAATTTACTCAAGTTTCATTTTCTACCGCCGAAAATGCGTTTTGAGGCTTGTATCGCCCACGAGCGAAAGCATCATGGGTGATTTTGACGTTTCGCGGGCTGGCGAAACTAAAATTGCCGTTTACTTACGAAATTTTAGCCTAGAAATAGGGGGCTCCGGAGTTCTAATGGGTTCTAAGGAACCGGACGTCCTCGCTCTCGGAATATGTGGCGAGTCCGGGACGAAGGCGTTTCGGCTTCGGAGCCTATTTTCCTCCTTTTTTCTGAGGCACTTTAGGCGATTTCGCGAAAATGTCATTTTCAAGTGATTTTCGTTTGAGTAATTTCGCACTTAAGAGCGCCCGGGTGGTTTCTGGAGTCGCTTCTCCTAAAGAGATACGCCTTCGATCTGTTTTAAGATTTCCTTCGAGCGGCCTCAGGCCGCTCGGAAAGCTACGGCTTCTGCCCTAACGGGACCACCTGTCAAATTCTTCTGGTCCCCGATCTTATTACTATATTATATAGACTAGTAAGCGGGTAGATCAACAAGCCACGCAGATCCATGGGCCCGTAGATCCATGAGCCCAGGCAGTTCAATAGGCCAGTAGTTCAATTCTTTCGGGCCAGTAGTTCAATAGGCGCGTTCAATATGAACTCATAGATCAATATAGACTACAGATCAATATAGACCATAGATCAATGGCCTATAATGAAACGCGCAGAAACGCGAAACACGTCAAGGCCACCTGCTGAAAGCGAAAAAGCTTAGAAAGAACTGGAAAAAACACGGAGAAAACGCCGAAAAACACGAAGAAATCCGGAAGAAACACGAAAGAAACCGGCTATACGAAAGAAACCGAAGGTTATACGAAAGAAATCGAAATTACACGAAACAACGCGCGAGAAACACGAAAGAACACCAAGTAACACAACAACGAAGGAACCTGAAAAACCCGAAACACAAAAGTACTTGTAAATTGCACACCCTGTATATCACCCGACCGTAAACTTATTGCAAATTGCACACCCCAGGCGACATTTTATCGAAATCCGCTCCCATTCGCGAGAAAACTTGAAGGAAGAATGCATATGAGACACTCAGTATACAATTGATTAGCAGTGAAGAAAAACTCAAAGAATATCGCGTTGCCAACTCCATCTATTCGAGTTCTTGTAATTACCACTTAAAGGAAGTATCAAAATTATTCTATGGAGCTCCTATGTAACACCTCGTATATGTTTCGAAGATAATTTTTCCGTAAAAAACCCGAAGGAACACAAAAAACTTGAAAAAAACTTGAGAGCGCGCCAAAAAAACAGAAGAACTTGTAAAGTGCTCACCAGTATATCACCCGATCGCAAATTCATTGTAAATCGTGCACACCCTGTATGACATTTACCGGAAATTAGCTTTCACACGTGAAAACATGATGAAAAATGCATAAGTGGACACCCAGTATATAATTGATTTTGCAGTGGGTGCTTTCATCATAAGAAACAAACCGAAAGAATATCGTTTCAACTCTATCGTTTCAAGTTCGGTGGATTCCAATAAAAGAAAGAACCTGACGAAACACGGAAAACTTGAAAGAACCCGAAGTACCACGAATGAACGAAAAATATCCAAAGGAACCGAAAAAACCTCTGAAGGAGCACAAAATCACCGAAAGCGCGCAAAAAAACTCGAAGGAAAGCTTAAAACCCCGAGGAGCACTGTAAAACCGAAAGCGTGCAAGAAATAATGAAAGAACTTTTTAAATTGCACACCCTGTACATATCAATCGATCGCGAAATCATTGTTAATGGCACACCCTGTATGGGATTTCATTGAATTAAAGCTCCCTTACGCGAAAAAGTACAAAAAGCTGAGAAAAACTCTGGTGAATGTCAGCGCTACTCCAGATCTGACACCCTGTATATGAATCAGAATATATTTTATCGAATTAAGATCAAAACTCCCCGAAACAACACAAAAACTCCGAATTTGCGCAAAAAAATCAAATTAACTTGTAAGTTGCACACACCTGTATATCACCCTGATCGCATAAATTCATTGTGAATCGCACCCTTGTATGACATTATACCGGAAATCAGCTCAATTCGCGAGAAGAACTTGAAGAAAAATGCATATGGGACACTCCCGTATATAATTGATTCGCAGTGGGTGCTTTCTTCATAAAAAAACAAACCGAAAGAATATCGTTTATAACTCTATCGTGTTCTGAGTTCAGTGCATTCCACTCAAGAAAGAAGCTGACCAAATACGAAAAAACGCGAGAAAACATGATAGAACCCTAAGTAACACGAAATCTCTCGAAGAAAGAATCTGGTGAAAATCAGTGCTTTCCATAAGCACAGACCTGTATAGCGATTTTTTCTGAGATAGCATAGCCTGTATAGCGATTCATCGCGATCTGTGTGCATTCTCTGGCTGACGAAAATGAATTAGCGCGAAAATAGAGCCTACAAATGACGATTTTCAAACGCATATTTGAGGTGTTTTTCTTGCGATTCACGAAAAGTGGTAGGTATCTAGAGATTCGGAATCTCCTGTAGACTTATTCGAGTGCTTGGAAGGCGCAAACAAATCTTTCACCAGCCATATCGAGCGAAAAAGTTGATGCCGTATTTTCAAATTTGGAGCTCGCGTTCGGCTATCATCGGAATCGTATGAGAAATTCTGACATTTTATTCATTTCACCGTATAAATTGCCGAATTTCGAATGAAGAATTCGCGGCCTTGACTCCGCTACTTGGATGTGAAAATTGGTACCTAGAGATGGGAAATTTCCCGTAGATTCGTTTTCTACCGATCGAAAATGGCGATTTATCGGCTTTCGAGGCCCGCACGGAGGGAGAAAACGTAAGGTGTGGTTTTGACGTTTCAGGAAGCTCGCGAAGAGTCTAAAAATTGCCGTTTTACTATGCATATTTTAGCATTATAGATTTCGAGGGGGCTCCGCAGTCTCAGGCTCGTAGCCACGCATGGGGACGTTCCGCGTCCAGAAAAAGTGGCGAAACCCCACTCCCGCAGAGATGCTCCAGCTTCATGGGAGTACTTTCGCCCGTTTTCCGGGCACTTTGGGCGATTTCATATGAAAATGACCGATTTCGCGATTTTCTTTCGAAAATTTCCGGGCACTTTAAAGAGCGCCCGGGGGGTTTCGGGGTCGCTTCTCCTAGAAGAGGATACGCCTTTTTCGATCTGTTTTAAGATTGCCCTTCGAGCGGCTCTGCGGTCTCGCCTCGAAAGCTACGCTTCGCGGGTCCCTGACAGGACCAATTTTGATTTTTCTCGGTTCTGATCTTGGCTTACTTTATTATATAGACTAGTAAGCGGGTAGACTAATGAGCCTCGTAGATCCATAGGCCAGTAGTTCAATAGGCCAGTAGTTCAATCTGGCCCATGGATCAATATAGACCATAGATCAACATAGACCACAGATCAGCCAAATTTATACATCAATGAAGCGCGCAGAAACACGAAACACGTCAAATTTACTGTTGAAAGCAGAAAAAAAAAAAAGCTTAGAAGAACTGGAAAAAACACGGAGAAACATGAAAGCATGAAGGAATCCGAAGAAACACGAAAGAAACCGAAAGTTATACGAAAGAAACTGAAATTACACGAAACAACGCGAGAAAACACGAGAAAAAACACCAAGAATACAAAAAAAAATCTAAAGGATCCTGAAAAAACCCGAATCACAAAAGTACTTGTAAATTGCACACCCCGTATATCACTCCTGATCGTATACTTATTCCTAAATTGCACACCCTGTATGACATTTTATCGAAATCCACTCCCATTCATGAGAAAACTTGAAGGAGAATGCATATGAGAGCCTCGGTATACAATTGATTAGCAGTGAAAATAAACCAAAAAGAGAATATCGTTGCGCTCCATCTATTCGGAGTTCAGTAATTACCACGAAGGAAGTATCAAAATTATTCCACTTGGAGCTCCTATGTAACACCCTGTATATGTTTCGAAGATAATTTTTTTCCGTAATGGAAATAAGACGAATTTAACACAAAAACTTGAAGAAACTTGAGAGCTCGCAAAACTGAAGAACTTTGTAAAGTGCTCACCCCGTATATCACCCGATCGCAAATTCATTGTAAATCGCACACCCTGTTTGACATTTTGTCGAAATTAGCTTTCACACGTGAAAAACATGATGAAAAATGCATATGGGACGCCCTGCATATAATTGATTTGCAGTGGGTGCTGTCATCATAAAAACAAACCGAAAGAATATCGTTTATAACTCTATCGTTTCGAGCTCAGTGCATTCCACCAAAGAAAAGAATCCGACCAAATACGAAAAAAACGCGGAAAACATGATAGAACCTTAAGTAACTTACGAAATCTCTCGAAGAAAGAATCTGGTGAAAACTAGTGCTTTCCATAAGCACAGCTCTGTATGCGAGTGATTTTTTCGGAGATAGCATTAGCCTGTATAGCGATTCATCGCGATCTGTGTGCATTCTTCTAAGGACGAAAATGAATTAGCGCGAAAATAGAGCCTGAAATGACGATTTTCAAACGCATATTTGAGGTGTTTTTCTCGCGATTCGTGAATCAGTGAGTGGTCTCTAGAGATTCGCGCGGAATCTCCTGTAGATTCTTAATCGAGGCATTTGGAAAGGCCTGAAAAATCTTCGACCGCGCCATATCGAGCGAAAAAATTGATGCCGTATTTTCAAATTTGGAGCTCGCGTTCGGCTATCATCGGAATCGTATGATAAAATATGACACTTGTCCTCGAATTCATTTCGGAAAATTGCTGAATTTGGAATGAATATACCCGGCCTTGACTCGTTACTTGATGTGGGAAATATACCAGAGATGGGAAATTTCACGTAGATTCGTTTTTCTACCATCGCGGGCGATTTATATCGTTTTCGACCGGCACGGAGGAAACGTAGGTGCGGTTTTGATTGCTCAGAAGTCGAGTTTGCAAATTGCTGCTTTATATGCATAATTTTCGTATAGATTTCGGGGGCTCCGCGGTCCGTACCGGTACCACATTGAGAGTTCTTTTTCTTGAAAAAGCGACCGATCTCGGCCGGAGAAATGGCCCCGTTCGTCGTGAATCTTCCCCCTTTGGGGACAGTTTTGGCGATTTCGCGAAAATGGCCGATTTCGCGATTTTCGTTTGAAAATTTCGGGCACTTTAAGAGCGCCCGGGGGTTTCTTGGTCGCTTCTCTAGAGGAGGATTCGCTTTTTCGATCTGTTTAAGATTGCCTCTCGAGCGGCCCTGCGGGCCACGCTCGGCTACGCTTTCGGGTCCCTGGACCACCTGTCAAAATTTTCTCTGGTTCCCGATCTTATGTTTTAATATATTAGACTAGTAAACGGGTAGATCAATAGGCCCATGGATCAATATAGACCATAGATCATAAGGGACCATAGATCAATATAGACCATAGATCAATATAGACCACAGATCAATAGGGCCCATACATCAATGAAGCGCGCAGAAACACTAAACACGTCAAAATACCGTTGAAAGCGAAAAAACTTGAAAGAACTGAAAAAACACGAAGAAACGCGAAAAAACACGAAAGAATCCGAGAAACACGAAAGAAACCGAAGTTACACGAAAAACCGAAATTACACGAAACAACGCGAGAAAACACGAAAGAACCCCAAGCAACACAATAATCCAAAGGAACCTGAAAAATCCCGAGAATACATATAACTTGAAAGCGCGCAAAAAAACTCGAAGTCACGCGAAACACCCCGGAAATATAAAAAACCGAAAGCGCGCAAAAAAACAAAGTACTTGTAAATTGCACACCCGTATATCACCCGATCGTAAACTCATTGTAAATTGCACACCCTGTATGACGTTTTATCGAAATCAGCAAAATAACGTAAATTGCACACCGTATATCACATGATCGTAAATTAATTGTAAATCGCACACCCTGTATGCCATTTTATCGAAATTAGAGCCCATACGCGAAAAAACCTGAAGAAAATGCATTTGTGACACCCACTCTATAATTGATTCGCAGTGGGTGCTTTTTCCATAAAAATTCAGACGGAAAATCTCTCGAAGAAAGAATCTGGTGAAAATCAGTGCTCCATAAGCACAGCCTGTGTGAAAGCGATTTTTCGAGATAGCACAGCCTGTATAGCGATTCATCGCGATCTGTGTTCATTCTTCAAGGACGAAAATGAATTGGCGCGAAAATAGAGCCTGAAATGACGATTTTCAAACGCATATTTGAGGTGTTTTTCTTAAGAGTCTTGAATCGTGGTGGTATCTAGAGATTCGGAATCTCCTGTAGATTCTTATTCGAGTGCTTGGAAGGTGGAAAAAACTTCACCGCCCATATCGAGCGAAAAATTGATGCCGTATTTTCAAATTTGGAGCTCGCGTTCGGCTATCATCGGAATCGTATGAGAAACTATGACACTTCTGATCGAAATATCAGTAAATTGCCGAATTTGGAATGAAGAATTCGCGGCCTTATATCGCTACTTGGATATGAAAAATTGGTACCTGGAGAAGGGGAATTTCCTCAAGTTTCATTTTCTACCGCCGAAAATGCGTTTAGGGCTTGTATCGCCCGCATTGAGCGAAAGCATCATAGGGTATTTTGACGTTTCGCGGGGCTGGCGAAACTAAAAATCACCGTTTTATAAAATTTAGCCTAGAAATAGGGGCTCGGGTTCTAATGGGTTCAGGAAACCGGACGTCCTCGCTCTCGAATATGTGGCGAGTCCGGGACGCTGGGCGTTTCGGCTTCGGAGCCTATTTCCTTTTTCTGAGGCACTTTAGGCGATTTCGCGAAAAACGTCATTTTCGCGATTTTCGTTCGAAAATTTCGGGCACTTTAAGAGCGCCAGGGGTTTCGGGGTCGCTTCTCCTAGAAGAGGATACGCCTTTTCGATCTGTTTTAAGATTGCCCTGGTTCGGCCCTGCGGATCTCACGCTCGGCTACGCCTCGCGGGTCCCTGACGGGACCACCTGTCAAAATTTTCTCTGGTTCCCGATCTTATCATTTTAATATATTAGACTAGTAAGCGGGTAGATCAATAGGCCCGTAGATCCATAGGCCCGTAGATCCATAGGCCAGTAGTTCAATAGGCCAGTAGTTCAATTGGCCCATGGATCAATATAGACCATAGATCAATATAGACCGCAGATCAATAGGGCCCATACATCAATGAAGCGCGCAGAAACACGAAACACGTCAAATTACCCGTTGAAAGAAAAAGCTAGAAAGAACTGGAAAAAACACGGAGAAACGCGAAAAACACGAAGGAATCGAAGAAACACGAAAGAAACCGAGAGTTATACGAAAGAAACCGAAATTACACGAAACAACGCGAGAAAACACGAAAGAACACCAAGTAACACAAAAATCTAAAGGAACCTGAAAAAACCCGAAACACATAAGTACTTGTAAATTACACCGTATATCACCCGACCGTAAACTTATTGTAAATTGCACACCCTGTATAACATTTTATCGAAATCCGCTCCCATTCGCGAGAAAACTTGAAGGAGAATGCATATGAGACACTCAGTATACAATTGATTAGCAGTGAAAGAAAACCAAAGAATATCGTTGTAACTCCATCTATTCGAGTTCAGTAATTACCACGAAGGAAGTATCAAAATTATTCTATGGAGCTCCTATGTAACACCCGTATATGTTTCGAAGATAATTTTCCGTAAAAAAACCCGAAGGAACACAAAAACTTGAAAAACTTGTATCAACCGGTTGTCCTCGAACGAATAACTGAGCTTGTGAAACACCGAAGTGAAATCTTTGACGGCTTCGGATATTTTACCACGAAATTCTTTTAGACTCAGAAACGGTACTGACCGTACCGTATGAAAGAGACAAGATTCATATACCATACTGGGTATACGCCGACTATAGTATCAGTCTCTGCACGCAGGTGGTAGTTGAAGTAAAATATACGATTTGCTTATATTCAAAATGAAAATTTGTACACAAGGCTGTGGGCGCTGCGTCATATTGATCATAAAATAAAATCAAAATTTGACTTGGCGATCTGACGTCCGCATAGCAAATGTCGGATACCGAGTGGATTTATCGAATTGATCGGAAAAACGCACCTAGGTTCTGTCCACCGCCGGTTTTCGGTGTCAGGTCATATTATCTGGTGTAGACTGCTTAGAGGAAGCTGCATATCTGGAGTGACGAGTTAAATTTGCTACTGAAACGAGGTGGATTCTCGAATCCTGAAATGGTCCATTAATCGAGCAAATCTAGTGAATCATTTTCGTCCTGATCATCTATATCAAGAATCTTTGAATTCTGATGTAGAGTTTGTATTGATAAACCTTGAGTTAAGGGGTTTTGAGCAGGATATTATTTCTTCTACGTTATTGATCCTACTGATAACCAAAGCTACAAAACGAACAATTCCCTTTGGTCGAATATCTTACCTAAATGGTTGTTTTTATTACAATTAATCTTCCTAGCCAAACATCTCCCCAACACCTTTGACCTTTGATCTTCATAAGAAAGATTTTCTTCCCATGGTCATAAGTATCGAATCGCTGGTATCAATTCAAATTCAAATTGTATGTTCTTTCACTCTCTGTAAATTCCACGCGCAGAATAAATCGCCCACCATTTTCTGAATGCGAAGTCCATAGATTTTGAGACAGAAGTAAGAAGGGGTTTACAAATTTTTTCCCCATATCTTTGATGGTACTATGTATGTATCTCTAATTGCTGCTAAATCTAGAGTTTCATTCATCAAACGATTGTCTCTCCGGGAAGTTGGAATTATGTGCCGCTCTTCTCTCTTTCAAAGTTACTTCTTCGTTGTTATAAAATCCTATAAAACGTCAAAGGCTGCCGGTGGATGAGTACACATGGTCAGGTTCTATGGCGGCAAGTCATTGATCAAATTGTCTTCCATTGCTGGAAGAGTTTTATGTGCAATCGTTCATCAGAAATTCAAGAATTGCTTTTCCTGATCGATGGTATTTCAAGTTAAGTCCTGAGATAATCCCATCAGATTGTGCTATTCCAGATATGTCTTCTTCAGAGTAATTTGACCATTCCTTTTGTCTGTGGAGCTGTGTGATTTAACTCTATGGATCTAATGAGAAAATTTTCGCTGTATATTGAAGATGTTGTGGGACTGATGAATAATCTAGAGTTGTTTTGTCAACTATCTCATCGTCTGGGCTAAATGAATATTCTTCATCACAAAATATTCATCATTCAGTAACCTCAAAATGTGGTGTGATTTGTCTCTCGTGATTAATTTTACTTCACAAATCCTATCTCTGAACGAATCAGTATTATTATAGCTGTGGGAAATAATACAAACTTTCATTTTTTTTTTTTATCAAATGCGTTCAGCAGAGGGTTTTCGGTGAGGATATTCAGACTTTCTGATCAAGAAGTGTTGTTTCCGTGAAACATCTTCAAAATTTGATCTTTTAGAGGTGAAGATGGCATTTTACGAGTAGTTGGTTGATAATGTTCAGTTCAGTGAGCTCGTGAACAGATCGGTAACTGTATTCTAGTCATAACCGGATATATAGCAGTCGATAAAAATAAATTGAGTTGTAAAGCAAGAATATCGAACAGCACCATAAAATTCAAATTTGAGCTGAATTAAATGTAAATTGGCATAAATGCCTTATCGATCTGTTCCATGATATTTGATTCAAAACTTACCTTTGGGATGAAGCATTGCTTGTCGGTAGCGAATATTCTTTCAACAATTGGTTTTGTGTCGATTTCATCAGGAGTACTCAAGAAAATAGATATCCGTCTACTTCCTGGAACTCGCTTAATGAGAAAAACCTGAAAGAAAGACACATAAATCATATTCATCCTCTCAATTAAAGATGTCTATTCAAACTATATGATCATGAATCATTTGAATTGTGGAGTTTGTGATCAATTTTGAAACTGAATAGTCGAAATGATTTATGATGTTTTTTTTATATTTCTGTCGATCATTGTCGATTTCAGGAGAACCAAATATTTGAGATATAAATGTATGAAAAAATTATCCACCCATATTAGTCGAGCTCATAACGAAAAATAATTCTACGTTCTACAAAAACGCGGAGTGCCTATAAAAAAAAAAAAAGCTTTACACCTCTCTATTCAGAATGTTTCTATAGACTACATCCAACTGGTCAGTATCAGATTTTGAAGTTTGTTGTATTAGGCTGTTTGCTGGATTGTTACATCGCGAAGAACATTTTTTTATAATTTTGAATGAAACTCTAACATTTTCATATCCTTAAATTAATAAAATAACAGAATGACTGCTTCTCGAGTTAAACATAATTTAACCCCTTTATGTCTTGTGAGTTCTTTAAATTGTGCTTGTAAAGGAAAATATATTATCTCGAGCAAGTATGTGAAAATAAAAGGGTGATTAGAAATCCAAACACAATTTATCGAACTCAAATAAATTGCGAACTTTTTTATGCCTCCTTGAAAAGGACGATATTTTTGTTCACCCAATGGGTCGTAAAATCATTTGCCGTTTTGAGAAAAAAATGGATATATGATGCCCTTTAGAACCTTCTGGATGCATGCTGCCTGGAATGTCTCGACTTGAAATTTGCTTGAAG
Source organism: Micraspis discolor (assembly GCA_030674115.1). Taxonomy (NCBI): domain Eukaryota; kingdom Metazoa; phylum Arthropoda; class Insecta; order Coleoptera; family Coccinellidae; genus Micraspis; species Micraspis discolor. The sequence goes on along the minus strand of JARTUT010001866.1, from coordinate 16,390 downwards.
GGGCGAGCTTTGTTCTGCAAAGCGGATGATTAAGAACTTATTGATGTGGGCAGCGTAGAGAAGTGACTGATGATCTAGGTTCATGGGTTCGGCCTTTTTATCCCTTTTTTTCGACCAAAATTCGGTTCCGCTAATAGAAACGCTGCACTTTGGTCGTTCTGGATGCGTAGTCGGTTTCGTCGGTGAATTTTTCAATATCATTTCGTGGAAATCATTTTCAAGTTTCCTTTGATGAAAATGATGAATTTCCTTCAGTCTGAACAAAGGGTTTCATGTTAAAATCCGTTAACTTATTCCGTGGTTGAGTTGTCAATCATCATGTCATTTCATTTTCATATCAACCTATATCTAAATATATACAGGGTGTCTCAAGTTCGAGTGCTCATTAGACTTTTCTGGGGGAACTAGACATATTTGAAATCTGAAAATTGGGATTATGATATTGTTCGGAGTTCTCTACAGAGCTAAAATAATTTCTGAAGCCCAAAACTTCCGGTTATACAGGGAGTGGAAATAAAATCGACGAAAAAATTTTTTCGAGTTTTCCATTCCTGGTATGATCAAGTATTCAATAGTGAATACATTTCTATTAAAACCATTGTATTAAATCGAATAACCTTCAAAATATCTAAAAAACTGCAAAAACGCTGTCAGTAATATGTTCATTATTCTTATTTGAAATATCCTGAGCGTAAACCGTTTTTACAACATCGAAAAGGAAGGATGTGAAAAGGTCATGCATCTTTTAAGATGTCAAAAATATCATTACAGAGTGTTTCCAAATTTTGTGATGAAAATTGGTGATCTTAAATTGGCCATAACTTCTGTTTTTCGAATAAGAACACTATTTTTTTCTATAATTGTGTTGGATTCTGGTGGTCAAAAAAAATAATGATAGTTTCCTCACATGATTATGCTCCTAAATTCAATAATTTCTGAGTTATTTGAAATTTTCTGATTTATGTAATACGTAGAGTCAAATTCTTCGAATCTGATTCATAAGGATACTCTGTGAACCTAGAAGATAAATCATCCCATTTAAAATTCACAAGTGTCAGACAGGTCTTATTGTTAGTCGCTATGAAATTTTTTCATTTCACAAAATGAATCGTTGCTATTCTAATAATGAGATTTTGTATTTATTTCTTATATTGTATTTTTTCAATTGTATACGCAATACACATTCAAATGCACTTAATGATATTGTTTATTTCCAATCCATGGTGGATGACACAAAAATGACAGAGTATCCAATGATAGTTCCCCTTTTTTACAATTTCTTAAAAGATGTTTCAAACTTTCCAAATTTTTGGAATGTAAGAGTCCCTAAAGAATACAAAAAAAGGCAGTTGACGAAATAAGTATTTCGAAGCGGATGAGAATTCATCTCTTCAATAGGAAACACATTAAATATATTCGCTACTTAGTACACCGAATAATGATTATAAATAAATTATGATAATCAAAATAAAAATACGTTTCATATCTCAAATTAACAAAATAAATGATCAGGTAAGAGTTTCAATATGGTAAACATTTTGTTCCACACACTTTCGAATACGTCTCGGCTGAAACATCTCGGTTAGTCGCTCGCTCAATTTCCTCCCCTTTAGTGAGTGAAAAGCATCCTTCATACGCTGTTTCAAATCTTCTTTGCTTTCAATGGGAGATTCATAGACTATGTTTTTATTCTACCCCATAAATAAAAATCTAAGGGGAGTAAGATCGACTTCGTGGGGGCCAAAATAGTGAAGAACGGCGTCCGATTCACTGATTACCAAACATTGCATTCAGTTCTTCATATACCTCGTGCGAACTATAAAGCCGGAGCCCCATCCAATTGATAATATGAGGTAGTCGACATACTCAACGGCAGTTCATCCAAAAACTCAGAAACAAAATTGCCCAGATTTCCAAAATTTTTCTATATTTCAATTTCTTCATAAATATAGTACTCGCACTTAATTGTTCATCAAAAGAGCAAACACATTAAAACTAAATTTGTTCTGGGGTTTCTTTGTCTTTTTCTTGAGGATTTTCACTTCGTTTAGTCCAAATGATCTTTTCAAAAATTTTCATCATTTTCAAGTTATACTAAGATTCCTCTACAAAAAATTAAACCTTTTTATGTAGTCATCTGGTTCAATGCATGAACTTTCTCATATTTGTAGTCATGCATGATGTGTTCTTATCGTAATCTGGTGCAGTGAATTTCTGTCAAAATCGATTTCATGAGCTGCACATCGAATAGATGCAATTTCATTCGCTTCTTGAAATAAGTCAAAACACTAATTTCATTTTTCTCATCATTCTATTTCCTGTTTGTATTCTTTAAGGGTTCTTACACATCCAAACTTTGAAAGTTTGAAACAAATTTTTTAAAAATCTTCTCCGTCATGAAAGGTAAATGGGGATACTTCGTTGTAGGCCTGGCAGGATCTACTAATAATTCTGTCACATTGACCATGTATATAAAATAGATCCAGAATTTCGTAATTAAAATAACGGTTCATTTTGTGGAATCGAGAAATTAAGATAACGAATAACAATAACACCTGACACTTGTGAATTATTAACAGATAATTTATCTTGTATGGGTACTGAGTGATCCCATGGTTTCGAAAGAATATTCATTGAATTTTTTTAAATGCAATCAATTTGACTCTACGTACACCATAAATCCAAAATATCTCAAATAACTCAAAAATTATTGAATTTAGGAGAACTAGTAAGTCAGTAGATCAATAGGCCAGTAGATCTATGGGCCAATAGATCCATAAGCCGTTAGATCCATAGGCCAGTAGATCCATAGGCCAGTAGATCCATAGGCTAGTTGATCCATGTGCCAGTGGAACCATTGGCAGGTAACTCAATGTAGCCTATAGATCAATGAAGGTCGCGAAACACGAAACTCGGCAAAAACATGACAAGAAGCGAAAAGAACTGAAGAGTGCTACGAAACAGTAAAGAAACCATGAAACCTCATAAGAACGCAAAAATCTGAACGCACACAAAAATCCTGAAGAAACTCAACAAAACCCGTAGGAACGCAGAGAAATCTCGAAAAACGCGAATAAAACCGAAAAATTGAAAAAGATGCAGCAGGATGCTAAAAACGACAAAAGAACTCGAAAAAACCCCGAAGGAACGCAAAAACAGGCAAAATATCCTGAGAAAACTCAACAAACCCTTTGAGGAACGTAAACAACACGAAAGAACGCAAATTAAAATTAATTGCCGCCCTCTATATGAATTAATGTAATTGTATCCACAAATCCTGCAGCGAAAACCTGCAAAAATCACTAAAGAACGCGAAGAAAGAATGTGGTAGAATAAAAATTTTTACATAAAAACGCGAAAAGTTAAAAACACGTAATAACTTAGTTGAAAGTAGGTAATATCCAACGCAAATGGGATACACTGTATATAATTGATTTGCAGCCAGTTCTTTTCTCCATTAAAAAACCGCTCTAATATTGTTTTTACGGTTTACGGAAATTGAGGCTCAAAATTGCCGTTCACAGATACACCATTTTCTCGTAGATTTCAGGGGGCTCCGAACTCAAACTGAACATTTCCTTGAAAAAAGCGACGAACGCTAGCAGAAATTTATAGAGACCTCTATTACGCCTAATGAGGATTTTAGCGATTTAATCGGAAACGGGCATTTTCGTGATTTTCGTACAAATTTTGACTATTTTAAGAGCGCTCGGTCGCTATTTCAGAAAAAAAGATATAGACTTTCAATATCGATCGAGATTATCCCGGTCGGGCCCTTCATGCCCTCCCTGTAGCGTCTCTTCTCATCTCCAAAATCGCCTCTTCCACCGCTCATCCATATTGCTCTAAAAGTATAAATAGAAGATAAATAGATAATTATAGTTTATTGCTCAATGTCATTGGAACTGAAACGAAAAATCCTGAAAAAAACTCATCAAACCCCGAAAAACTCAACAAAACCCGTAAGAACTCAAAATATTCTGAAGAAACGCAAAAAACTGAAAACACGCAGAATATTCCGAACAAACTCAACAAACCCATTAGGAACACAAAAACACGGAGGAATGCAAATTAAAATAAATTGCACAATCTGTATATCAATAAATATATTTGTATTCACAATGTCATCCTGCAGCGAAAACCTGCAAAACACTAAATAACGCGAATAGAATGGGGTGGGTAGGAATATGGGACACCCGGTATATCAAACTATAAAAATTTATGTAAAACCTGAAAAGTACCAAAAGAAAATACACGAAAGAACTCAGTCGAAAGTAAGTAGATCCATTGGCAGGTAGCTCAATATAGTCCATTGATCTAAATATCCCATAGATCAATGAAGCTCGCGAAAACATGAAACTCAGCAAAAACACGACAAAATGCGAATAAAACTGAAAAGTGCGAAGAAAATGTAAAGAACGTCAAAACATCTTCCATATTCTTGTTGAAATTATTTAAACATAATCGATATAACCAGATTGATACTGCAATAATAAGCAATAATAGTAATTGAACGTTTGTTCAATGGTGAACCCTGTGCAAACCAACTAAATTTTGCGATTGCAATGAACACTGTGGACAGATTACACACTAATTGGGAATAATGTCATTTGGATAATGCTAGTATCCACAGAGAGCAAAGCTCACATCAAATAATTCAACAAATACTCTTAGAGTAATGGAAAATATCAACAGCAATATTTCCTTGCTGAAGAGAATTGAGCGATAGAAAGAGTTCAGCAATTTTTATAGAAAAAAAAACAATGAATCACTGTGTTCCTAAAAAAAAGTTGTTATTTCAATTTGCCATAACATTTCTAAGAAGCGAGAGTGAAAGAAGCAAATAATATTAGTAACCTTTAATGAGTGAGGGCTTCCAGCAATTTTTACCATAAAATCCGCCATTTCGAGAAGTAAGAAAAGAAATTCGTGATAATAAACAGAACATTTTTCGAGAAAACCGGTTTCTCAGATAGAAAATTGTAATTGCCAGCAAAAAAAAAAGAAAAATATTCTTCCCACCCCCTGTATATTCACATCGGAACGCGGCTTGCAAGCAAACTTAACTGTGCATTCTCTTAAATTCGCCTCACTTATAGCGAGGATGTAGATGATTACTTCTTCTATGGCGTGATCTGTCATCAGTATCAAAACAATGATCGCTTTTGAAAGATTCTATAAAATCGATTTCAAGGAAAGAATTAAATAGTTTTGAAATGTACGTAATAATATGATTATTTTCATCAGTTGTTCTCGTATGCAAGAGGAACAGGTAAGCTTTATTTTTATCTAATGCTAACATATTCAAAATGTATGTTTTAGACCAAAGGAATTGAAGAACTGTCTTTGTGTTATGACTTTCAAGGAGAAATTATCCTTCGTGACTTTCAAGTTACCATACCTTCAGTAATTATAAGTAGTCTCTGGGATATTGCCATTTCATTCATTTGAAATTATTTCAGATTATCTTCATCCCATGACATGAATGGAATGGGAAAGATAGCTCAGAATGTGAATAATGGAAGTAGATGCAAAAAAAACAAGGATTTTGATATATCAATAGAAAATCAGATTATCTTACTTTGATCAGATGAAAACCTCTAAGATATGGAAGTAAAAGTTACTGTGAATAAATTAAATGTTTTCTGGAGTTGAATTGTAATATTATAAATTACTAGTAAGCGGGTAGATCAATAGGCCCGTAGATCCATAGGCCAGTAGTTCAATAGGCCAGTAGTTCAATTGGCCCATGGATCAATATAGACCATAGATCAATATAGACCGCAGATCAATAGGCCCATACATCAATGAAGCGCGCAGAAACACGAAACACGTCAAATTACCCGTTGAAAGCGAAAAGCTAGAAAGAACTGGAAAAAACACGGAGAAACGCGAAAATCACGAAGGAATCCTGAAGAAACACGAAAGAAACCGAAGTTGTACGAAAGAAACCGAAATTACACGAAACAACGCGAGAAAACACGAAAGAACACCAAGTAACCAAGTAACACAAAAAATCTAAAGGAACCTGAAAAAAACCCGAATAAACCCGTATAAATTGCCGAATTTGGAATGAAGAATTCGCGGCCTTATCTCGCTACTTGGATATGAAAATTGGTACCCAGAGATGGGGAATTTCCTCAAGTTTCATTTTCTACCGCCGAAAATGCGTTTTGAGGCTTGTAGAGGCCCACACTGAGCGAAAGCATCATGGGTGATTTTGACGTTTCGCGGGGCTGGCGAAACTTAAAATTGCCGTTTTACTTACGAAATTTTAGCCTAGAAATAGGGGGGCTCCGGAGTTCTAATGGGTTCTAAGGAAACCGGACGTCCTCGCTCTCGGAATATGTGGCGAGTCCGGGACGCTGGGCGTTTCGGCTTCGGAGCCTATTTCCTTTTTTCCGGGGCACTTTAGGCGATTTCGCGAAAAACGTCATTTTCGCGATTTTCTTTCGAAAATTTCGGGCACTTTAAGAGCGCCTGGGGGTGGTTTCGGCGTCGCTTCTCCTAGAACAGGATACGCCTTTTCGATCTGTTTTAAGATTCCTCTCGAGCGGCCCCCAGGCTGCAAGGAAAGCTACGCTTTCGGGTCCCTAACGGGACCACCTGTCAAAATTTTCTGGTTCCCGATCTTATTACTTTATTATATAGACTAGTAAGCGGGTAGATCAATAGGCCCGTAGATCCATAGGCCCGTAGATCCATAGGCCAGTAGTTCAATAGGCCAGTAGTTCAATTGGCCCATGGATCAATATAGACCATAGATCAATATAGACCGCAGATCAATAGGGCCCATACATCAATGAAGCGCGCAGAAACACGAAACACGTCAAATTACCTGTTGAAAGCGAAAAAGCTAGAAAGAACTGGAAAACACGGAGAAACGCGAAAAACACGAAGGAATCCGAAGAAACACGAAAGAAACCGAAGTTATACGAAAGAAACCGAAATTACACGAAACAACGCGAGAAAACACGAAAGAACACCAAGTAACACAAAAATCTAAAGGAACCTGAAAAAACCCGAAACACAAAAGTACTTGTAAATTGCACACCCTGTATATCACCCGACCGTAAACTTATTGTAAATTGCACACCCTGTATGACATTTTATCGAAATCCGCTCCCATTCGCGAGAAAAACTTGAAGGAGAATGCATATGAGACACTCAGTATACAATTGATTAGCAGTGAAAAAAAAAACCAAAAGAATATCGTTGTAACTCCATCTATTCGAGTTCAGTAATTACCACGAAGGAAGTATCAAAATTATTCTATGGAGCTCCTATGTAACACCCCGTATATGTTTCGAAGATAATTTTTCCGTAAATAAACCCGAAGGAACACAAAAACTTGAAAACTTGAGAGCGCGCAAAAAACAGAAGAACTTGTAAAGTGCTCACCCCGTATATCACCCGATCGCAAATTCATTGTAAATCGCACACCCTGTATGACATTTTACCGAAATTAGCTTTCACACGTGAAAAACATGATGAAAATGCATATGGGACACCCAGTATATAATTGATTTGCAGTGGGTGCTTTCATCATAAGAAACAAACCGAAAGAATATCGTTTTAACTCTATCGTTTCAAGTTCGGTGCATTCCACGAAGAAAGAACCTGACGAAACACGGAAAAACTTGAAAGAACCCGAAGTACCACGAATGAACGAAAAATATCCAAAGGAACTGAAAAACCCTGAAGGAGCACAAAATCACCGAAAGCGCGCAAAAACTCGAAGGAAAGCTTAAAACCCCGAGGGAGCACAAAAACCGAAAGCGTGCAAAAAATAATGAAAGAACTTTTAAATTGCACACCCTGTATATCAATCGATCGCGAAATCATTGTTAATGGCACACCCTGTATGGGATTTCATTGAATTAAGCTCCTTACGCGGAAAAGCACAAAAGCTGGAGAAAAACTCTGTGAATGTCAGCGCTACTCAGATCTGACACCCTGTATTTGAATCGAATATATTTTATCGAATTAAGATCCAAAACTCCCGAAACAACACAAAACTCGAATTTGCGCAAAAATCAAATTAACTTGTAAATTGCACACCCCGTATATCACCCGATCGCAAATTCATTGTGAATCGCACACCCTGTATGACATTATACTGAAATCAGCTCCCATTCGCGAGAGAACTTGAAGAAAATGCATATGGGACACCCTGTATATAATTGATTCGCAGTGGGTGCTTTCTTCATAAAAAAACAAACCGAAAGAATATCGTTTATAACTCTATCGTTTCGAGTTCAGTGCATTCCACCAAGAAAGAAACCGACCAAATACGAAAAACGCGGAAAACATGATAGAACCCTAAGTAACACGAAATCTCTCGAAGAATAAATCTGGTGAAAATCAGTGCTTTCCATAAGCACAGCCTGTATAGCGATTTTTTCGAGATAGCACAGCCTGTATAGCGATTTTTTCAGATCACAGCCTGTATAGCGATTCATGCGATCTGTGTGCATTCTTCAAGGACGAAAATGAATTAGCGCGAAAATAGAGCCTGAAATGACGATTTTCAAACGCATATTTGAGGTGTTTTTCTTGCGATTCACGAAAAGTGGTAGGTATCTAGAGATTCGGAATCTCCTGTAGATTCTTATTCGAGTGCTTGGAAGGCGCAAAAATCTTTCACCGGCCATATCGAGCAAAAAATTGATGCCGTATTTTCAAATTTGGAGCTCGCGTTCGGCTATCATCGGAATCGTATGAGAAATTGTGACATTTTGCCTCATTTCACCGTATAAATTGCCGAATTTGGAATGAAGAATTCGCGGCCTTGACTCGCTACTTGGATGTGAAAATTGGTACCCAGAGATGGGAAATTTCACGTAGATTCGTTTTCTACCGATCGCGGGGCGATTTATATCGTTTTCGACCGGCACGGAGGGAAAACGTAGGTGTGGTTTTTGACGTTTCAGGGCAGTCGCGAGTCTAAAAATTGCCGTTTTATATGCATATTTTTCGTATAGATTTCGAGGAGCTCCGCGGCTGAGCTCGTAGCCACGCATGGGGACGTTCCTCGTCCAGAAAAAGCGACCCCCTCCTCGCGAGATGCTCCGGCTTCATAGGAGTATTTCGCCCGTTTTTCGCCTTTAAGCGATTTCGCGAAAAACGTCATTTTCGCGATTTTCGTTTGAAATTTTCGGGCACTTTAAGAGCGCCCGGGGTTTTTCTTGGTCGCTTCTCCCAGAGGAGGATACGCCTTTTCGATCTGTTTTAAGATTCCTCTCGAGCGGCCCTGAGGGCCTCTCGGAAAGCTACGCTTTCCGGGTCCCTGACGGGACCACCTTTTGATTTTTTCTCTGGTCCCCGATCTTATCACTATATTATTTAGACTAGTAAGCGGGTAGATCAATAGGCCCGTAGATCCATAGGCCAGTAGTTCAATAGGCCAGTAGTTCAATTGGCCCATGGATCAATATAGACCATAGATCAATATAGACCGCAGATCAATAGGGCCCATACATCAATGAAGCGCGCAGAAACACGAAACACGTCAAATTACCCGTTGAAAGCGAAAAAGCTAGAAAGAACTGGAAAACACGGAGAAACGCGAAAAACACGAAGGAATCCGAAGAAACACGAAAGAAACCGAAGTTATACGAAAGAAACCGAAATTACACGAAACAACGCGAGAAAACACGAAAGAACACCAAGTAACACAAAAATCTAAAGGAACCTGAAAAAACCCGAAAACAAAAGTACTTGTAAATTGCACACCCCGTATATCACCCGATCGTAAACTTATTGTAAATTGCACACCCTGTATGACATTTTATCGAAATCCGCTCCCATTCGCGAGAAAACTTGAAGGAGAATGCATATGAGACACTCAGTATACAATTGATTAGCAGTGAAAAATAAACCAAAAGAATATCGTTGTAACTCCATCTATTCCAGTTCAGTAATCACCACGAAGGAAGTATAAAATTATTCTATGGAGCTCCTATGTAACACCCCGTATATGTTTCGAAGATAATTTTTCCGTAAAAAGACGAATTAACACAAAAACTTGAGAGCGCGCAAAAACAGAAGAACTTGTAAAGTGCTCACTCCCGTATATCACCCGATCGCAAATTCATTGTAAATCGCACACCCTGTATGATATTTTACTGAAATTAGCTTTCACACGTGAAAAACATGATGAAAAATGCATATGGGACACCCTGTATATAATTGATTCGCAGTGGTGCTTTCATCATAAAAACAAACCGAAAGAATATCGTTTATAACTCTATCGTTTCGAGTTAGTGCATTCCACCAAGAAAGAAACTGACCAAATACGAAAAACGCGGAAAACATGATAGAACCCTAAGTAACACGAAATCTCTCGAAGAAAGAATCTGGTGAAAATCAGTGCTTTCCATAAGCACAGCCTGTATAGCGATTTTTTCGAGATAGCACAGCCTGTATAGCGATTTTTTCGAGATAGCACAGCCTGTATAGCGATTCATCGCGATCTGTGTGCATTCTTCAAACGAAAATTAGCGCGAAAATAGAGCCTGAAATGACGATTTTCAAACGCATATTTGAGGTGTTTTTCTTGCGATTCGTGAACCGCGGGTGCTGTCTAAAGATTCGGAATCTCCTGTAGATTCTTATTCGAGTGCTTGGAAAACGCAAGAAATCTTGCACCGCCCATATCGAGCGAAAAATTGATGCCGTATTTTCAAATTTGGAGCTCGCGTTCGGCTATCATCGGAATCGTATGATTAAATATGACACTTGTCCTCGAATTATCGAGAAAATTGCCGAATTTGGAATGAATATACCCGGCCTTGACTCGCTACTTGGATGTGGAAATTGGTACCCAGAGATGGGAAATTTCACGTAGATTCGTTTTCTACCCATCGCGGGGCGATTTATATCGTTTTCGACCGGCACGGAGGGAAAACGTAGGTGCGGTTTTTGACGTTTCTCGGTACTCGCGGGTCGAAAAATTGCCGTTTTACATGCATAATTTTCGTATAGATTTCGAGGGGCTCCGCGGTCCGTACCGGTACCACATTATGAGGAATGTCTTTTTCTTGAAAAAGCGACCGATCTCGGCCGGAGAAATGGCCCCGTTCGTCCGTGAGATCTTCCTTGGGGACAGTTTTGGCGATTTCGCGAAAATGGCCGATTTCGCGATTTTCGTTTGAAAATTTCGGGCACTTTAAGAGCGCCCGGGGGGTTTTTCTTGGTCGCTTCTCCTAGAGGAGGATTCGCTTTTTCGATCTGTTTTAAGATTCCCTTCGAGCGGCCCTGTGGGCTGCAAGAAAGCTTCACGCTTTCCGGGTCCCTAACGGGACCACCTGTCAACTCTTTCTCTGGTTCCCGATCTTATCGTTTTAATATATTAGACTAGTAAACGGGTAGATCAATAGGCCCATGGATCAATATAGACCATAGATCATAAGGGACCATAGATCAATATAGACCATAGATCAATATAGACCACAGATCAATAGGGCCCATACATCAATGAAGCGCGCAGAAACACTAAACACATCAAAATACCCGTTGAAAGCGAAAAAAACTTGAAAGAACTGAAAAACACGAAGAAACGCGAAAAACACGAAAGAATCCGAAGAAACACGAAAGAAACCGAAGTTACACGAAAGAAACCGAAATTACACGAAACAACGCGAGAAAACACGAAAGAACCCTAAGCAACACAAATAATCCAAAGGAACCTGAAAAATCCCGAGAGAATACATATAACTTGAAAGCGCGCAAAAACTCGAAGTCACGCGAAACACCCCGGAGAAATATAAAAACCGAAAGCGCGCAAAAACAAAAGTACTTGTAAATTGTACACCCCGTATATCACCCGATCGTAAACTCATTGTAAATTGCACACCCTGTATGACGTTTTATCGAAATCAGCAAAATAACTTGTAAATTGCACACCCTGTATATCACATGATCGTAAATTAATTGTAAATCGCACACCCTGTATGCCATTTTATCGAAATTAGAGCCCATACGCGAAAAAACTTGAGAGCCTGAAGAAAAATGCATTTGTGACACCCACTCTATAATTGATTCGCAGTGGGTGCTTTTTCCATAAAAAAAGTTCAGACGGAAAATCTCTCGAAGAAAGAATCTGGTGAAAATCAGTGCTTTCCATAAGCACAGCCTGTATGGCGATTTTTCTCGAGATAGCACAGCCTGTATAGCGATTCATCGCGATCTGTGTTCATTCTTCAAGGACGAAAATGAATTGGCGCGAAAATAGAGCCTGAAATGACGATTTTCAAACGCATATTTGAGGTGTTTTTCTTAAGAGTCTTGAATCGCGGGTGGTATCTAGAGATTCGGAATCTCCTGTAGATTCTTATTCGAGTGCTCGGAAGGTGGAAAAACTTCCACCGCCCATATCCAGCGAAAAATCGATGCCGTATTTTCAAATTTGGAGCTCGCGTTCGGCTATCATCGGAATCGTATGAGAAACTATGACACTTCTGATCGAAATATCGAGTAAATTGCCGAATTTGAAATGAAGAATTCGCGGCCTTATATCGCTACTTGGATATGAAAATTGGTACCTGGAGAAGGGAAATTTCCTCAAGTTTCATTTTCTACCGCCGAAAATGCGTTTAGAGGCTTGTATCGCCCGCACTGAGCGAAAGCATCATGGGTGATTTTGACGTTTCGCGGGGTTGGCGAAACTAAAAATCACCGTTTTACTTACGGATTTTAGCCTAGAAATAGGGGGCTCCGGAGTTCTAATGGGTTCTAAGGAAACCGGACGTCCTCGCTCTCGGAATATGTGGCGAGTCCGGGACGCTGGGCGTTTCGGCTTCGGAGCCTATTTCCTTTTCTGAGGCACTTTAGGCGATTTCGCGAAAAACGTCATTTTCGCGATTTTCGTTTGAGAAATACCTCGGCACTTTAAGAGCGCCTGGGGGTTTTCGGGGTCGCTTCTCCTAGAAGAGGATACGCCTTTTCGATCTGTTTTAAGATTGCTCTGGGTTCGGCCCCAGGGGCTCACGCTCGGCTACGCCTCTCGCGGGTCCCTAACGGGACCACCTGTCAAAATTTTCTCTGGTTCCTGATCTTATCATTTTAATATATTAGACTAGTAAGCGGGTAGATCAATAGGCCCGTAGATCCATAGGCCCGTAGATCCATAGGCCAGTAGTTCAATAGGCCAGTAGTTCAATAGGCCCATGGATCAATATAGACCATATAGATCAATATAGACCGCAGATCAATAGGGCCCATACATCAATGAAGCGCGCAGAAACACGAAACACGTCAAATTACCAGTTGAAAGAGAAAAAGCTAGAAAGAACTGGAAAACACGGAGAAACGCGAAAAAAAACACGAAGGAATCCGAAGAAACACGAAAGAAACCGAAGTTATACGAAAGAAACCGAAATTACACGAAACAACGCGAGAAAACACGAAAGAACACCAAGTAACACAAAAATCTAAAGGAACCTGAAAAACCCGAAACACAAAAGTACTTTGTAAATTGCACACCCTGTATATCACCCGACCGTAAACTTATTGTAAATTGCACACCCTGTATGACATTTTATCGAAATCCGCTCCCATTCGCGAGAAAACTTGAAGGAGAATGCATATGAGACACTCAGTATACAATTGATTAGCAGTGAAAAAAAAACCAAAAGAATATCGTTGTAACTCCATCTATTCGAGTTCAGTAATTACCACGAAGGAAGTATCAAAATTATTCTATGGAGCTCCTATGTAACACCCTGTATATGTTTCGAAGATAATTTTTCCGTAAAAACCCGAAGGAACACAAAAACTTGAAAACTTGAGAGCGCGCAAAAAACAGAAGAACTTGTAAAGTGCTCACCCCGTATATCACCCGATCGCAAATTCATTGTAAATCGCACACCCTGTATGACATTTTACTGAAATTAGCTTTCACACGTGAAAAACATGATGAAAAATGCATATGGGACACCCAGTATATAATTGATTTGCAGTGGTGCTTTCATCATAAGAAACAAACCGAAAGAATATCGTTTTAACTCTATCGTTTCAAGTTCGGTGCATTCCACGAAGAAAGAACCTGACGATACACGGAAAACTTGAAAGAACCCGAAGTACCACAAATGAACGAAAAATATCCAAAGGAACCGAAAAACCCTGAAGGAGCACAAAATCACCGAAAGCGCGCAAAAAACTCGAAGGAAAGCTTAAAACCCCGAGGGAGCACAAAAACCGAAAGCGTGCAAAAATAATGAAAGAACTTTTAAATTGCACACCCTGTATATCAATCGATCGCGAAATCATTGTTAATGGCACACCCTGTATGGGATTTCATTGAATTAAGCTCCCTTACGCGGAAAAGCGCAAAAGCTGGAGAAAAACTCTGATGAATGTCAGCGCTACTCAGATCTGACACCCTGTATATGAATCGAATATATTTTATCGAATTAAGATCCAAAACTCCCCGAAACAACACAAAACTCGAATTTGCGCAAAAAAATCAAATTAACTTGTAAATTGCACACCCCGTATATCACCCGATCGCAAATTCATTGTGAATCGCACACCCTGTATGACATTATACCGAAATCAGCTCCCATTCGCGAGAGAACTTGAAGAAAATGCATATGGGACACCCTGTATATAATTGATTCGCAGTGGTGCTTTCTTCATAAAAACAAACCGAAAGAATATCGTTTATAACTCTATCGTTTCGAGTTCAGTGCATTCCACCAAGAAAGAAACCGACCAAATACGAAAAACGCGGAAAACATGATAGAACCCTAAGCAACACGAAATCTCTCGAAGAATAAATCTGGTGAAAATCAGTGCTTTCCATAAGCACAGCCTGTATAGCGATTTTTTCGAGATAGCACAGCCTGTATAGCGATTCATCGCGATCTGTGTGCATTCTTCAAGGACGAAAATGAATTAGCGCGAAAATAGAGCCTGAAATGACGATTTTCAAACGCATATTTGAGGTGTTTTTCTTGCGATTCACGAAAAGTGGTAGGTATCTAGAGATTCGAATCTCCTGTAGATTCTTATTCGAGTGCTTGGAAGGCGCAAACAATCTTTCACCGGCCATATCGAGCGAAAAATTGATGCCGTATTTTCAAATTTGAGCTCGCGTTCGGCTATCATCGGAATCGTATGAGAAATTCTGACATTTTGCCTCATTTCACCGTATAAATTGCCGAATTTCGAATGAAGAATTCGCGGCCTTGACTCACTACTTGATGTGAAAATTGGTACCCAGAGATGGGAAATTTCACGTAGATTCGTTTTCTACCGATCGCAGGGCGATTTATATCGTTTTCGAGCGGCACGGAGGGAAAACGTAGGTGTGGTTTTTGACGTTTCAGGAAGTCGCGAGTCTAAAAATTGCCGTTTTATATGCATATTTTTCGTATAGATTTCGAGGGGCTCCGTGGCTGAGCTCGTAGCCACGCATGGGGACGTTCCTCGTCCAGAAAAAGCGACCCCTCCCCGCGAGATGCTCCGGCTTCATAGGAGTACTTTCGCCCGTTTTTCGCCTTTAGCGATTTCGCGAAAACGTCATTTTCGCGATTTTCGTTTGAAATTTTCGGGCACTTTAAGAGCGCCCGGGTTGGTTTTTCTTGGTCGCTTCTCCTAGAGGAGGATACGCCTTTTCGATCTGTTTTAAGATTCTCTTCGCGGCCCTCAGGCCGCCTGGAAAGCTACGCTTTTCCGGGTCCCTAACGGGACCAATTTTGATTTTTTTCTCTGGTCCCCGATCTTATCACTATATTATTTAGACTAGTAAGCGGGTAGATCAATAGGCCCATGGATCAATATAGACCATAGATCATAATGGACCATAGATCAATATAGACCATGGATCAATATAGACCATAGATCATAAGGGCTCCATAGATCAATATAGACCATAGATCAATATAGACCACAGATCAATAGGGCCCATACATCAATGAAGCGCGCAGAAACACGAAACACGTCAAAATACCCGTTGAAAGCGAAAAACTTGAAAGAACTGGAAAACACGAAGAAACGCGAAAAACACGAAAGAATCCGGAGAAACACGAAAGAAACCGAAGTTATACGAAAGAAACCGAAATTACACGAAACAACGCGAGAAAACACGAAAGAACCCCAAGTAACACAAAAATCCAGAGGAACCTGAAAAAACCCGGAAAGAATACATATAACTTGGAAAGCGCTTACTCGAAGTCACGCGAAACACCCCCAGAGAAATAAAAAACAACGAAAGCACGCAAAGAAACAAAAGAACTTATAAATTGCACACACCCGTATATCACCTGATCGTAAACTCTTTTAAATTGTACACCCTGTATGACAGTGTTTAAAGTGCTCACCCCGTATATCACCCGATCGCAAATTCATTGTAAATCGCACACCCTGTATGACATTTTATCGTAAT
>JARTUT010002301.1:0-64383 GCA_030674115.1 Micraspis discolor | reverse complement strand
CAACCAATGTCTTCCACAATGGCCTGTATACGTTTTCGGATTATCTGAACCCAACCATTCAGCAACCTTAGTCGGAATTTTTCCGAAGGTATTTTTGCCGAAGAGTAGGTACACTTCTTATTCCTATAAGCTACAAAGAATCATCGCCTTGCGGACGCAACACCTAATACTCACCCACCAAACGAGCAGCACCCAGATCTTCTTCTTCACCATTGAATTAAAGATACTGCCATTACCATAGCGATCTTCGAATATTCATTCTTTTGCGAACTCGAGGCTCTATGATTGGAACAACTGATTGCTGAATAAATATTTCCATGATATTCTTTATGTTATATCGAAGGACAATAAATAGTCAGGATAGGCCAGATTGTAATATTTGATTTTGAATTTCCCGCCACTGCTAAGTGGCCGTACACGCTCTCTGTGAGCAATCGTTGCTTAAGTTTGTTAGGTCTATGATTAGTTGTCAGATGATGTCATGGATGGTCTGTGGTTTTGAGGACGCCATTCATTCATGCATTAGGTTCACTTAAGTCATTCTTTATGTTATGTCTTTCGAAGAATACCAATGATCCAAGAACACCTTTATTTTAATTAATGCTAGAAAAGTTCTTTTGTAGTATTGATTAAAAGAGAGATTTTTTTTGATCCTTTTTATTCTTCGAAAGACTTGTAACATTCCAGGTTTTTCCAATACAAAAAATCGTAGTCTCATTGCACCCCATGGTGATACGCCCCTGGCAGTTACCAAACCGTAGAAATAAAATTCCATGGTCAGAATAAAAGAACACGGCTGTCACTGCTAAGGCTGACCTGCGTCTGGTGAGGTATCCAGAAAGAAAGGATGCAAGATGGCGGGGTCATTAGTGGTGGGAATTGTGAGGGAAGTAACAGTGACCCAAAAGGAGATGTTTAGTGCCTTTGTGTGTGTTCGAAAACGAACCCATCTCACGTTGAGTGACCCTAGAATATATCTCGCAAGTATAATTGAGTCTATTTTAAATGTTATTAGTTGCTCATCCATTTTATTAACCTTTGTTGATAAATAGCATTGGGAACTGTATTGGTTGAGTGAATTTACTATTTCTCTGTTATGTTTGTAAATTAATACTTATTTATTATGCAATATTATTTGGTTTCATGGTGTATTAGGTGGTGTTTGGGCCTTTGTCATTAATTCTGTTGCCTTGTGAATGTAACTTTATTCACATAATGCTTTGTTTAACTTCATTTAACCATTTCCTTTGTTCACATAATGCTTTGTCCAATTTCATATAACTCTATTTCCTTTGTTCATATAATGCTTTGTTTGATTCATATAACTCTATTTCCTTTGTGCACTTAATGCTTTGTTTAATTCATATAACTCCTTATAGCATGTGATTCCATCATTTTCGATATTATTGCCTTTGAAGTTCAGGTGTCTACCATAACAATGAATGCCTTATTTTCAGCTTTTTACAATGTTTTACTGGAGTGTAACCGATCAACTTTATTTACTGAACCTTATGGTACAATAGGAATTGCTAATCGCTCTGGGGGTCTGAGCTTGTGATTAAGCAGGAACATATGGAGACCTCCACTAGTGGTAATACTAGTTGATATGGAATAATGAATGTAACCAGTGCAAGTAGCACCATGGTGTTATATCGAAGGTTAACGCTGTTAAGTTACCCCCCTGTCTCATGTTATCATTATGTATGTCTTGTACTGTTGTTCTTGGTCATTTTACTGTGTAATGTACTTGCCTTACTAGTCATGGTTATTGTTGTGTATATTTCATGTACTGTGTTAACTTATTCTTCTTACTGTCGTGATGTATCTTCTTGTTGTCGTTATATGTATTTCCTTCGGTTGATTATGTAGATTCTCTGCTTTCATTATTTATATTGCTTATTATCGTTTACCTATACCTGTCTCTGTTATTTATGTCCATAATGCATTCTGGTTCTTATTATTTACTTGTGATTGATATTCTATGAAGATTTGTTGTTTATTTATGCCATGATCTCGTACTGCTATCTATTTATCTATATGCTCGTATTACATGATATTTCATTTAGGGGTCTCGAGATTGTGGACCATTCCTATACTGTAGTATGAGATTTCTTAGCTTCCTGGATCGAAGGCCTTGAAGGGCGGTTCCAAGGCCTTAAGGCAGGGACCGTTACTGACATATGCTATAAGGCATGAAAGAATATACCTTTTTTTATATCAACCGCGAAACTTTCTGTCATTTTTTCAGAGCCGCCGCTGGAACGACATGACCTTCCCCGTGTTCCCAATTCCTTAGCTCATACAATATTATAGTTATGGCTCACATACCTGGGGCCATGACCATGACGATGGTCATAATTAGTCGTTTACTTATTTGCCATGATTATTATCCTGTTGCGTTATTGAAGTATACATTTGCCATGATTATTAATTCTTGTTGTACCATTGAAGTTGCCATATTTACCATGTTACTATACTCTTGTATTATGGAAGTTGCTCTGATTATCCTGATTATCGTCTGTGCTGTATTGTTATAGTTTCTTTTCCTGGATTGTTATACTCATCTTTGCTAACTCTTAATATCTCATCATTTAGTTTTAAACAAGTGCCCTAACACCACCTAAAGGGGTTTTTATGCCCGAGGCTTTCTCATATTTTTTTAGACCCTTAATAAATAGCTGATTGTCTGGGTCTAACTGTTGTGTTTTATTTACCATATTTGTTTCCCAATTATTTTCACTAATCTCAATTATCACGAACTTGAATTATTACGTAAACATAACGTAGAGTCCTACCCTTGCTAGACGATCACATTAAATGGCTAAGTTTTTGTATCTGGAGTCATTCAGACTCCAGTGCCGTAGTTAGTTTTGAAGATGATATTTGTCATTCTTTTCGAAAGAAAAAGTGGCAAATGTTACAAGACATAACATAAAGGATGACTTAAGTGAACCTAATGCATGAATGAATGGCGTCCTCAAAACCACATACCATCCATGACATCATCTGACAACTGATCATAGACTCTAACAAACTTAAGCAACGATTGCTCACAGAGGGCGTATCAAATAATTCTATAGATATAATTTGATCCTCGAAATAAATCGTGAAGCATCTAGTAGGCTGTGTCATGCCCTTTGAGAAGTTCTGATAATGCGCGACGAAGGGGAAATTGCTTAGAGAAGGGGAATCGAGGAGAATACAGTGTTTCGTTCAAATAATTCTATATTTATATTTTTATGGTTTCGTTCTTCCGTCGGTTGAATAATGACATGAACGAGTTGTGAGGTTAAACGTTTGGGATTTATTTGGTTTCGATCATATAAAAAGACCTCATTTGACGGTAAAGTTGTAAATTTTGAATGATTTCAATCTGCATGCTATTATTCTGCTCCATTGGGATCATATAACAGAAGAAAATATTTTGAATACACATTTTTACCTCTGTATTGGAAAATGAGCACCAGCATGGAAAAGTTTATTCCTAATAAAAAACAATAAGGTATTTCAACCAAGAGTAACCGGTTATCTTTGATCTTTTGTGGTAAATACCTTTTGCATTCAAGCGGCTTGGGTTATAGATCCGTGACGTCATGAATTAACCTCAATTTGATCGAGAAATGTCAAGAATAACCTCTGCTCGAGAGCAGAGTTACGATTCTGGTTATTAATGAATATGATACTAGTAAACAAATAGTAAACAATAGCAAGGACTTTGAATTATTTGGAAGTTGAATAACTGATCTTGGTAGAACTGAAAGACTATTGATTATTTCACAGAGATAATTAATAATCCAAACTTTATAAGTAGCAACACGAATTCGATTTAACGAAAGGAAGTTCAACTCCAGGTAGGAACTAAGGCAATTTAACATCAAATTAAAAATAATACGCTCTTCCTAAATTCACAGGTTCAAAAGAAAACTTAAAGAAAGTGGGTGAAATGTTGTGTCGTTTAGATTGAAAGAACTCATCAAAAATGGGACCACAATACCCCCCTGATACCAAATAAGAAGAATGTAGAGTGTTTCAACATAATAAAAAACAGAGCAATTATGAAATACAGTTCTTGAAAGAAGGAAATACTCAGGATCTAATATAATCATGTGCTTCTGAATAATGTTGCTGAAAATCATGTGAAAATTGTAAATTATAGATCAGTAATACAAGTGGTCTGTCAACTGAAGGTGTGTTGAAATGAAACTTATAAATCCAATGATTTTCTTGAATTTTAACTTTGAGTGCTGTAGGTATTTGATCACAATTTAAATTTTAGGAAAACTCAAAAATAAAATTGGAAGCAGAAACTGTACATACAATGGAGAAAAATTTCATTTCTATAAATCACCTAGGTAAAAAAATTATTTGGAAAACATTAGAAGCAATGTAGAATGAACAAATTAGGTTTGCTTTTCATTAGAGAAAAACAGAATTCCTTGTGTATTTTGTTAGTTGCAGTAATCAAAAATTTTATCAGCAGCTGCAAACATTGAATGCAGTGAGAAACTTTACCAGTCATCAACTGAAAGTATGTTGAAGTAACACAGAAAAACCATGTATTCTTATTGAATTTGTTATAAAGATAATAATAAATTCTATTTCAAATTTCAGAATAACTCTGTAAGAGAAGAAATAAAAGGTTCAAAGAGAAATGTCATTTGTGTGAAGCAATCTAGATTGATAATGATTTGAAAATTACAAAAAGAACCTGAAAATTATAGCCACAAGAAATCAATAAAAATCCATTGAGAATTCTGTTAATCAAACTATGAAAAGATAAATTTTCAGGTTGCTTCAAATTTATGTTATGTGTGCAATACTGAGAGTATCTGCAAAGCATCGTATCAATAGTTGTCATTGCCGTTCCTAAGGTTAAGAGATTAAGAAGTTCTTTCATTGCCTTTTTGTGTTTGTTTCAAATTTTCATCAAGTATAATCTTGAAATAATGCAAAAATAGATTTAATTTCTAACTCTGGAAAAAATTCGTTATTGACTTTGAAATTGAAACATTCCTCTTTGACTTAATTTTCTTCCTTTTACTAGCTGTTAATATTGATATTTTTCATTTTAATCATTTCTTGTCATTTTCTTCGTTCCTAGTTACTCACAAAATAATTTTTTTATGATCATTTTTTACATACAGATATGAGTCTAATTTGGTATTTATTCCTTGTTAAATTTATTGTAGTTTCAGTAATTCCATTATAAGGATATATTGGCTAATAAAAAATTGCTTATAAAAATGTCTTTTGTTTATAATAAGCTTCAGGAATGGGCCTTTTTATCTAAATCAGATAAATGCTCAGATAACCTATGAGCATAAATAAACGTGAATCAAAAATGACAGCACGGATAACCAAACCTGAGCATTTAAGCTTATAATGGTTATTCTTTCTGGATTTCGAAGGAATAACCAAGAAGAACCAGCAATAACTGCTAGATGGACCAAAATCATAACCTGGTTACTCTTGGTTCATCGCTTGAAATACCTTAATATTAGGTAGGTAAGGAGTTTTTCATAGGATCTTAATGTAGACTTTCGTTTTTGAAATTTTGATTTTGTATACTGATATCTTCAATTTGATTTTTCACTGTCAGATAGATGTTGAAATCAAAAGAGGTTATATCGAATGAATTCTACGGCTGCTCATATAATGAAACATGTATTTATCATTTATGACTTTCTATATTCATTTGTTGCATTTGTAGGTACATCATCATCGAAGTAATTCTGTCGTTTAATTTGAATTATGTCACATTCAGTAACCATGGTAACAAAATCACAAACCCCTTCTAACAAGAGCAAGAGTTCGTGGCGCATGCGCATTACACTTTGAAGGGAACGGGGTCAATGTTACACGTTTGAGTACTTATTTTCCACGATGCACGCATTCTATATATTTATATTTCTATGGGGTGTACGGCCACCTACCAGTGGCGGGAAATTCAAAATCCAATATAACAATTCAGTCTAACCTAACATTTATTGTCCTCAATCATTAAGACAAACATGTGAAATAAAATGATAGGTTTGCTATTCAGCTTGAATAACAAGGAATGGGTGGCGTCCGAAGTATTTTAACGATGCAAGGGTCTGAGAAAACATTTTTTATTAAAATTTATTATCTAAGTATGATTGCAAACATCTAGAAACTACTAAGATCTACTCCTTGAGCTTTCAAATGGTCAGCACATTTCTCAGAATATTTCCTTTCTGGATCATATTTATCCAACATTCTTTTCACCAAGTCAGGTTTGTTTTCTACGAGAAATTTGGTAACTTTTTTTGCCTTCTTCCTTCTGTTTATCGGAGCATTTAGCACAGCATGTGTCCATGATCTCTGGTATATGTTCTGGAATTGAAAATTCACATGAAATGTCTTCCTAAGTAGTGCAAATCGAAAAACGATTGAAAAGCACTGACGTTAGACCAGGTAATTACACGATTTGATTTTGAGACGAATATTGAACACGTTTTGTTATTCCCAAAAGAATTTTTTATAGAAAAAGTAGCTCTAGGTACAAGAAATCGATCGTTCTTAAAACAATGCCAACTAATTTCGGCTTCATTCGTCTTTTTCAAGTCTCTGAACTGGGCAGTTTAATGTAATACAATGAATGTAAGCGAATCAACAAACACGTATCTTCAATCAACTATCTCTAACCCGTAGCTTACAAATTTCCTTCGGTTCGGTTCTTCTGAAAATCCATTAGAAGAGCTTCTGAACATCTCAGTTATAACCAAACATGTTTTTACCTATGGATCAATGTACCACAAATTTTAACTTTCCTAGCTGTTGAGGAAAACCTGATAATTTTTTTTTTCTTTCTAAGTTCGATTTTCCAGCAAATTAAATCAACATCTGATGAAATTTGAACACCACAAATGAATGCATCTTTAGTGAATTTATGAAATTTGAAGTTATCAGCAATGATCTTACTTCTCAGTTCATCTGCTTCTGGGTACATCCTTTTCCGTCAATCAAACAATTGAAATGATTTTGTAGGAGACGATCATTTTGAAGAATGGCATCAATATCGATGTTACCAAACTTGAGGTGTCATAAACATCATCGGCTAAGCAACCAGCAACTGTTATTGCTGCAAAAACGATGAAGAGTTTCATATTAGATAGTGTTTTGAAGACTGAATTCGGATGGAGCACTTCGTGTTTATATATACAAACTCAATCTTATTTTCTCTGAAAGAAAACAATTAGTTATCCATTAGGTAGAGGCTAGCTAATTTCTACGCCAATGTCATTGCATAGATGCTAGAATTGAGATTAAATTCGAGGTTATTACACTGCTTCTCTACAGGGTGCGCATATTTGGATATTTCAACACTTCGATGTATACATTTTTTCCCCAGAAAACACACAGTTTCATGAAAATACAAAAGTCAATTTCTTTCTGAGATTCTATTTCATATGACTCTTGCACAAATATTTATTTACCCGTAAGGAACCCATAATTTCAAATTGAATAAGAACCCACAATATTCATTTTGTATGAAAGACCTCTGAGAACAAGATGAGTACAAATTTAATCTAGTTTACAGAGATCAGCTTAGACTATATAAGAAAGACAAAACATTCCTTTGTAAAATGTCGATTTGTTTCGGCTATCTCATTGAGAGCCTCTTGTGAAACCCTCACCCGGCAACATTGCATAAAATCTTTTTCCATTTACTCGGGTCAGAATATCTTCATGGTCAAAATGATCTGAACAAATGAAAATTGCTTTCTTTGGGCAAATACTTGACCATCTCAATAGCGAAGCCCAAATTCTTCTTTTTTTTCATCTTCATCTGGGAATCTTAATTCAAGCATGGAGTATAAATCTACCTAGAGGGGAAACGCAGTTCAAAGAAATGACGCCCAAAATTCTACCGGTAAAGTGTAGGTCTCAAGCGTGTAAACACGGCAACCTTTATTTCATTGTATTTATGGTTGCAGCGACTTGGTCTCTCTGTTTGAGCTGGTCTGAGCCAGGCCGGATTTATTCGACATCACCTCTCAGAATATTTTATTATTTAGATATATTGACTTACTGTTCAATGATCTGTGTATATTTAGATGACAATTTTAATGAATGAATTATGGGCATATTGTTGATGATATCAAATACGTGAAGTGAATTAACATCAGTTACGCATGTACACAAGAAAATTGTATGTAACATATATATTTGAATGAACAATAAATGGACCAAGTTCTTATTTTATCACACTTATTCTGAGGAACAACTGGCTTTTTTCCCAAATATTTTTTATCCTCTGTATCAAGCCAAAAAAATTTGACAGTTTTGGCGCACAGTTAATTGCGGAAAAAACTTAGATTTCTGAAATGAATCTGGGGCAGTTCAGGTGAACGAAAAAGAAAAGAAAGTAAAATGTTTCGGTGTATGTTTGAAGCAACAGAAACAAAATATTAAATGTGAAATTTGATGTTTTCTTGTTTTTTCTCATCACATCCGTCTGTTTACGAAGATCTCCCGTAATGAAATATTTTCGATCAATAATAATTAAACAAAAATTATTGGATTTATTTGAAAAATACCTTATAAATCCTCTATACACTAATCCGAACTGGGTGTAAATTTTCAGAGTTCTGATTAAAGAGGTCCTACTGTATCTATAACTTTGGAATGTCTAACCGAGAAGTATTACAATTGAGATCGACTCAATAATCAAGAATTCTGAGTTTAATGCGAGGATGTTCGTCCATTCGTTTACACACACCTTTTAAATATACCTAATGAATTTCAGCTTTATAATTTCCAAGATGAGATAAGAAATCAAATATTTTCAACGGTTTTGATCTTATAGTTTTCTGCAATTTTCCATTTCCGTTAAGTCAGTCCATACTTGAGACGTTATAGACATAAAATCAGAAACATTGATATAATGTTACATCTTCAATATTAGTACAAATTCTTGTTAAAATCGTATCATTTTGAGAACTAGCGCCCTAAAACGCCGTCCTCACGCTAGTGCTCTTAAACAATTTTCGTAAGATATAATGACAGCAGAAAGTCTGTCATAGTATTTTAAATTACATAGTATAGAAAGAGCTGCATTTTAGCGCTCGTTCACAATGAATGTAACGTATAGAATCTTATAACATATTTTCAAGTTTAATAATTATTTAATCAATATTCTAGTTCATATTCATTACAAAATACAGCGCGAGTTAAATTAATATGGGACCGTCTATTGTCTATTAAGTTAGATAATTGCCTAAAATGAGTGAAACTCTATTGATGTGAAGATATTTTATGATTGCGTTTACGTTACATTCATAGTGAATATATCCTCAGGATTTTCATTTTTAAGTTGAAAATGATGGCCGAATGTAAACGCACCATTTCAGTTCGAAATCTTATGTTCGTTCAAAGAAATGTTTCCTGAAATTCTATAAAAACACAAGTATAATATATAAAACCTTAACTGAGAAGATCCAATGACATAACATACATGGAAAAAATTGGGATAAATTATGATATGGGGAATTCAATTTATAATGCTACTATCTTGACTTCCCTTTGAATTTTAATTCGGAAGAACAAATATCGAAATGAAATAACCATGAATCTTCGTGAAGTACAACATATTTTCTGAAGCCGGCGCTGGCCATCGTCTAATAATTCGGTAACTCTCCGTTAGATGCTGTAAAGAACAAATACATTTATTTCCAGAAACGTACAGTCCATCTATAAACCAGAAATCGTACTAGTAAATTTCTGGCTTCATTTCTTTGAACTACGTTTCCCCTCTAGGTAGATTGATACTCAATGATTCAAGAAAACCTCATTTTAACTTATAATAATTTCATTGAAAACTTCCTTTTAAAAATTTCTACGCAACTGAACATGTGAATAACTAAATACTTAGGTTCTAACAATACACTTATCAATGGAACGATAAATTCGGATTAAAATTCCTGTCTTTACTACAACTTTCACACTTAAGAACCATTTTTAGTGCGATGAAAAGTAATAAACAATAAAAAATATCAAAAACCTAATACTGACTCTCACAAATTGTCTTCAATTTGCGTATTTATTTTCGATACAGAGGTGGCAACGTTGTCTTCTAGAACATGTGACCTTCAAATTGTCAAGCAGAGAATGGAGCAACGTTGTCTTGAATTTCACCTGAATTTCTTTACATCTGCGGTCTCTGACTTTAAATATAAGAATCAACTAAAGTTTTTCTTTTACTCCTTGCTAATATATCCGATACGACAGTATCAATTCAAAATATAAAATTTTATACAATATTGTAGGCTTTTTTTATCAATTGTCTAGGGTTTGTGATAGATTTTTGCCTACAGATAAAGTCTAACGTCGAAATAAACACGGCTCTCGTATTCACAAGTTTATTTACACTACTAAGAAATAAATAAAATCGTCTAATATAAAAATACAAAGGCCGATACTGAGTTCTTCGTCTAAATACTACAACTATCGTTAAGTTCTTAGTTTCGACTAAAAGTTCTAAACTCGCCGAACGTCTATTCGTCTTTCGTCTAACGTTTTTTCTCCAAGGTTACCGTTCTTATGAGCGTCTAAACTTAGAGTGTCTTTCGATGGAAACCTTCAGTCTCTAGGAACTTACGTAATTTTTTAAGGTACATCCCTAAACACTCTCATTGGTCCAATATAAACGAATGGGGTTTGCCATTCACTGTACTCAGCGTCCTTTTCCCAATATTTATCACAACTCTTGAGAGGCATGTCAACCGTCGCACTTGGCATCCTAATTAATAACCATAAACGTCATTTCGAAACATGTCCCTTCAATTTGGGAAAGTCAAGAGGGTTAATCTACCCGGCGTCGAATAAATAAACGGTTTGGGCCTAATAAATAAAATGAGACTAGCTTGTCATCTTAGGATCGTCGATATATGAAGATGCATTAAATATCGGATATTACCTATTCAACTGCGAAGCCAGGTCCGCACTGGCACCCACTCCGTCCAAAAATGCTAAATCCTACAATATTTTGAATGCAAATTGGAGAAAAAGTTTTAATTCACAATTATTGGGGAATAGAGAAACCTACTATTTGCTCAGTTTGGCAACATGAAAAAGTTTTACGATCAATACGTTACAATCGACCAGCTCTAAGTTTCAGATGCGACACTTTTCAATGTAAATAAAGGGGTCTATATTTATACAGGGTGAGTCTTTGACCACTGCGTTAATTTTAACCATAGATTCTTGACGTTAAAGAAACATTTTATTCCTATAACATTTTTCCAAATTTGGCCCCGTTCAAAAGATGTGTTGAAATTTCATAAAAAATTGCATTTTCACCTGTTATATTCAAACGACAATATCAATTGAAATGATCTCTTGTAGAAGGTTTTTGATAACACTCGTGCATATTTTGGCATCAATAGATTTATTCCACTTCTTGTGGGTTTCTCACTACTACTCTACAGATTGGTTGAATTGCAACAAATATCGCTTGAACTAAAGGTCCGTATCTCGTACTTCCTGGAATCATTAGTCTTTTTTGCATATAAAATCATTCCTCATCTTTTCTCCTAAATTGCACCATTCTTGAGATATTTGAAGTTGAAAGGAATTGAATCGATATAATTTTGTCCAAATTTTCTGATTTTCCCAAATCCAACTCTGTGCTGAAATGATTCAATAATCAGATTTGTTCAATGTTGCCATATTTTATGTCTTTATTAAATATTTCTACAAAAGGTTGGGGAAATCTCTCCAGTCTATGGTTCTACCACTAAACACTATAGATGAAATTAACCACTAAACAATTTTTGTCTTACATTCACCACAAAATCTAAATTGCCATTTGCTGTATTCATTGTTAATGATGTCTAGCACCTTGTTTAATATGTAATCCAGAATAATATTCGATAATAAATAGAGAAAAAGTTTTCCATCACTCTTCGGTATATTTTGACCGTTGAAATAGGTAAAGTATTTTCTGTCAAGACCTGTTAAATTGAAGACTTGTCTTTATGAAGAGCTGGTTTTTATAGCTTCAGACTTTCAGGTTCATCAAATTATATCTATTCTAACATAGGAATGCTGCAAATTGAGCTCATATGAGTTTTAAAACTTCGAACCCAGTCTCCTAGATTTGTTTTATACCTTTATTATATTTATTTCATACACCGATTCAACCTTGTTCACAAACTTAGGAGATAATAGAATTTGACTTAGTTTCAATATTTCTGAATGTTCGTTATGATGCATGGGTAATTAAAATTCAATCAATATTGAAACTGGAAGCTATAAGCTCATAAACAAGAACGATTAGAATAGAATGCATTTTCTGACCATAATCATTTCATACTGAATTGAATAATTTAAAACTATCGATATTATCCTTCCAATATTTTCCACATTTTTCAAAGAAAGCTACAAATAACTGTTGACAGTTTCAAACAGAATCAAAACAACAAGGAACCACAGAACACTTTTTTATATGGAACTACCCACCACAGAGACGTTATAATATTTAAATGTGACTAGTAAGCGGGTAGATCAATAGGCCCGTAGATCCATAGGCCAGTAGTTCAATAGGCTAGTAGTTCAATTGGCCCATGGATCAATATAGACCATAGATCAATATAGACCATAGATCAGTAGGGCCCATACATCAATGAAGCGCGCAGAAACACTAAACACGTCAAAAAAAACCCGATGAAAGCAAAAAATCATAAAAGTATTGGAAAAACACGGAAGAATCCGAAGAAAGACGAAAGAAACCGAAGTTATGATATTTAAATGTGATAATAATTCACTCTAATTATTCTGAGGAAAATTATAACTAAAGATCAATAATAGTTACAGATATTATCTTTCATTTAAAAACATTGCAAATATTATTTTTTCGCTCCTGGGGTTCGGTAATAAATTAATATTCTATAGTAAGGTATTAAAATTTGACATAATCTATGAATAACTATTATTCAATATTTATGTTCTTGTTTACGTAATTAAAACAGATACTCTGATTATAAAAATCAGTAATCAGTAATTATAGTCTAAACAGAATAGATTCATATTAATGATTTAACAAAAAATTTTTATTAAAGAATACCTAGTTGATTTTTCAAAATGAAATTTAGGTATTTCTTCAAGAAAGTATAATTGCACACCTAAATCTGGAAATAATCTGGTAATCTATCCAGGTAAATTGTTATTGGGATTCAGTACAGAAAATAATCATCAAGCAAAGTAACATCACTTTAAAATGATTATTCCCAGTGATATCATTCAATGTTATTATTATTATTATTATTATTAACAATACAATTAGAGTTGAGGTATATACCGATAAACTCAAATAAGCCCATATACAGGAAAAAACTATTCAATGTACACATCCCCGAAATAAAAATAAAATAATGAATTAATATTAAATGAAAAATATACATATATATCGAACTATCTCGAATGTAAGAACACACACCGGACACAAAAACTCAGCACCAACACAGCGAGCATTTGTCCATCATCAAAGTTGTCTCAGTCTGTCTAATCCGTTTTTAAAGCTATCGGTGCTAGTGCTACCGACCACGGAACTGGGAAGTCTATTCCAGGATGAAAACACTCTGTTGGGTAAAAACATCTGCCTTGGAATGGTCCGGAAATTCTCCTTCCTCAACTTAAAATCGTGACCTCGAAGATTATTCATATTTTTGCAGAACATGGTCTCCACCTGAGATCCAAAAATTCCATGCATACACTTGTATGTGAATATCAGGTCACCTCTAGTACGTCTATCCGCAAATGTTGTCATGTTATTCAGACGAAGGCGGGTTTCATAGTCAGGTCGGGCGATTCCATATGGGATTCTTGTGTTCCATCTCTGGACAGACTCCAGAGCATTCATGTCACCAACAAGCGCCGTCCACCATACCGGACCAGCGTATTCCATGATGGGGCGTATGAAAGACTCATATATCAGTTTACATACTGATCTGTCAGAGCTTCGGAAAGATCTCTGAACCAGGTAGGTAAGTTGACGGGCCTTAGCCGTAATTGAAGCAACATGGATGGACCAGGTCAGACTGCTTGTTATGGTCAAGCCCAAGTCACATTGACTGGTGACAGGAGAGAGACAATGATCGTCAATGACATAAGACAGTCGCGGATTATTTCGGCCTATGTGTAGCACATGACATTTGTCGAGGTTTAATGGAAGCAACCATTCCCGACACCAAGCGGACAGCTTATCAAGATCCCGCTGTAGAGTGGTGGAGTTGAGAAGAGGGAAATTATAAATCTTGGTATCGTCTGCATACATAGAACATGTCGATAAAAAACAACCAGGGAGATCAGAGGTATATAAAAGAAACAGAATGGGACCGAGAACTGATCCCTGAGGGACACCACTTCGAACATGACACTCGGAAGATGAGTAAACATCACCAACCCTCACTCGAAAAGTTCTGTTGGTCAGAAATGCACGAATCCACTGGAGAAGACCCACTCTCAACCCAAGATGGTCCAGTTTATGCAGCAGACGCTTATGTGGGACACGGTCAAATGCTCTAGAAAAATCTAGATAGATCACATCAACTGGAATGTTACTATCCCATGCCTTAGTCCAATCGTTGAGACAACAGATTAGGTTAGTGAGGGCTGAACGGTGCGGTAGAAATCCGTGCTGTTGGTCGGGAAAAATCTTCTGAGCTAAGCAAAAATCAAGCACCTGGTCACAAACTATTCTCTCCAAGACCCTAGACAAGACTGACAGCAGACTTATAGGTCTATAATTCAGTGGAGACAGCTTATCACCCTTCTTATGAATGGGAGTTACTGAGGCGGATAACCAATCGGAGGGTAGAGTGCAGCTGGAGAGAGATTTCCTGAATATAAGAAAAACCGGAAACGCCATAACTTCAGAACAATTCCTCAACAAACGCGGCGAAAAACCGTCTCGGCCAGGGTAACTGTCCACCCTCACCCCAGAAAGATATTCCAGCATCAAGCGCTCGGACAGACAGACAGCATCCAAATAATTACTCGCTCGAGCAGACGTAATATTAGGTAAAATCCCCGGAGGCTCTGGGGTGAACACCTCAGCAAATGTACCGGCCAGAACATCAGCTGTTTCACGCGGATTGTCGCAGACGTCACCAGACGGCTTCCTCACAACCGGAAAACTGACCTTGGAGTTCATCGTGGTTCTCAAGTACTTAAAAAATCGCTTTCTGTTGGACTTACTCACTAACTTTTTTTCAAAATTAGTTTTGGCCGAATGAATAGTGGAAGAGAGAAAATTTGAGAAATCTCTGTGGATCCTGTAGTCAGCATCTTTTCGACTGCGTAAATATCTCTGCCAAAGGGACCTTTTGCTTCTCAAAAGTTTCATATTTTTATCGTTTATCCATGGCCTTGTCGGAATGTAAGTGGATTTGACCTCCTGGCACCAGCAGATATGGCTTTGTTCAACTCAGTCTCGAACAACCTCCACATCTCATCAATCGTTAGATCAGGTAATAAAAGAGAACTCCAATCAACTGATGAGAGAGTTTCCGATATATGTCCGTAGTCGATAATCTCCTGACCTGCTCCCGCGGAGACTGTAATGAGGTAGGTAGCTGTATCTGGAGTTCCGTTAGTAAAACGTCGTACCGAAAGGTGGAAAATGTTCAACATCAGATAACAAGTTTCTGTCCGACACAAAAAACAGATCAAGTAATGAAGAAGTCTGGCCATGCCTATGTCTAGTTGGCTCATTCACCACCTGCTGGAGACTTGTCGATGTTACAAGTTCAGCGTAGGGATAAGAAGGGGATCTTATTGACGGAAGGCTTACAAGCGGCCAATCCAAGTCTGGACAGTTGAAGTCTCCGGCAATGAAGACGTCAGAAGATGATTCAGATAAATCCTTGAGATACCGAACCACACCGACATCATCAGCGCAATATCGAGGTCTATAAATGCAGCCAACTACCATCGAAAAGAGGGAATTAGATATTTTTATGAAAATGTTATCGATATTGGGCCAATCCTGGTGAGATACGTCAATCTTGAACTCGTGAAACAGAATGTTATGCACAAACACACACACACCACGATAACTCCAGTGCAGCTCGACTATCATGACGGAACAATGAGTAGTTCGATATAGAATAAGCGGAGTCTGGTACAGAGGGATGTAGCCAGCTATCAGCTATTAAAATTAGGTAGGGCTTGTGTGCCTCAACAAAGGAAACAAGTTCTAAAAATTTAGATCCAAGGGACATCACGTTCGTATACATTAAAGGCCATATATTTAGGGTTTGATGTTTTTTGAGACATTCTTAGCGGGTACGGTATTCACTACTTTTGGAAGTCCGCTGACATACTTGATAGTCAAATCTGTTTCGCCCGATGCCTGTCTTCTGGCGAGCTCCCCCGCGCCATCTTCAACTCATCCGCCTGCTTCCTCGTTTTATCATAAAAATTCTTATACTTCGATATTCCCGATGTCCAAGAAGAAGAGATTTGTTCCTGAGCAGAGACTTGGTGACAACAGAGCTGGAAAAACCTTAACCCACCGTAGACGGATATTATCCTTACCCGGTAAGCGAGTAATACCAGTTATGAAATTGCTGGATGATGGGCGGACATGATCAACAACGGCCTTTACCAAACTAGAGTCTGAACATAGGTCAGTACTCTCGGTGACATTGGTCAAAATAATATTATGCGATTTCTCCACTCTGTCTAGAACCTCAGACATATCAACACCATGCTCAGAAACTTTGACACCTTCTAGATCGGCTACCATTCCAGCCACGGACGCTATCTCCTCAGACATCGATGACCAGTCACGCTCAAGAGCCGAAATATTACTCTTACACGTAGCAATACCCAACTCATGCTCGGTCAGAATTTCTGAGTGTTCTTGTATCTTGGCAGAACAACACGCCACCTGGGAAATAAGGTCATCCTGTCTTCTCTCAATCCGTTCCATG
This sequence comes from Micraspis discolor, assembly GCA_030674115.1. Classification (NCBI taxonomy): domain Eukaryota; kingdom Metazoa; phylum Arthropoda; class Insecta; order Coleoptera; family Coccinellidae; genus Micraspis; species Micraspis discolor. The sequence goes on along the minus strand of JARTUT010002301.1, from coordinate 47,425 downwards.
GTAGCTGTTATCCCACGAATATGTTCCATGAGGATCTCGAAATGCCTCAACGTAATCTGGTTGCCCTGACATGACCCCTCCTGGGACATTGTGCCCGACTTAGTAGAAGGAAGTGGTTTTGCTCCCGAAGAATTGCTACGGAGACTGCGGGCCGTTGAGACACAATATGTACAATTCCAGACGTCGTTGCCCGCTTTAAAGAACTCAATCTCTTCTTTAGCAAGATTAGCACATGTAGCATGAAAGAATTTGTTGCATTTAGAACAAGAAACTGACAAGTCGTCAGCTACAACTTTTGAAACAAATAGTGCATGAGTACCCTGGCATATTGAAAGGATTAGGTTTTGGCTAAAACACTCTTCACTTCCTTGGACCCGTAAGGAAGACTCGCACAGAATAGGAGGGCCACGAAAACAGCAACAAAAAAATGACGGGAATGACTCAGAAAAGGAAATATATAATAATTAAAAATAGCACTCAGTTCCAATAAATCGCGCCGCCACTGGTATCAGCCAGACACAAGCGTATACATATGTACCCAGACGCGGCGACGTTCAACAAAAAGAAATTCTGTCTGTTATCACCGAACGGGACAACATATGTGATTATGAAAACTCGCGAAAGTGAAATAAGTTGGTAAATATTATTATAATAATGGAAAGAAAATGCATTCAAAATTCAAAATCGCTAATTCAATGACTCGTATAATAGAGGTATGAATAATTACCCACGATGAAACCACCGAAATCTCCGAGCGTCCAAAGTATATCACAAATAAAGAAGCAGCAAATTCGCACTTGTTAACAGTCAAGATGTGTAACAATAACAATGTTGTTGAAGATTTCGAAAAAGATTTTCATATTTTTAACAGTATATCAAGAGACCTCATAGACCTGTTCACTGGTCTCCGTCAAGGAGAAGAAACTTCAGGGTAATTTTGCAGTTTGAGGACCCACCGCAATATTCATGTTTCTGCAATTCAAGGGTGCTTCAGTAGACCCTCTAACGCAATAATAAATGATTAATGATAATTTTCAAAAAAAAAAATTTTTTGCAAAAATTCTTTTTTCCATGTTCCACTGTTTGAAATGGCAAAAATAAATTCTGACATCGTTTTTTTGTTACTACTCAACTTAACTGTACCTAACATAACAAAAAATAGCAAATCTAAAAGAAAATTTTTTTTCAAATTATTAATTTCATTTTTTTTTTTCTTCAATTTTGGCTTTGTTTTTTTAACCTAACTTAAACTAACCTAACCTAACCTAACCAGACGAGAAATCATGTAAAATATAGGTAGAGTTCTTAAACTGCAAATTAACCAACTTCAGAAATATCAGTGTTTGGAAAATCAAAGATAATTTTTCTGGCTTTGAGTGAAAAAAACACAGTGACAACCTTTTGCCTTGAAAGTTCTCATAGAAATGATGGTTATCATGATTTGGAAATTTTAAGAAGAAAATTATAAATGTGTGATGATAACATCCAATAATTCTGAGGTTTTTGGAATTTCTCACTAGAAAGGGATGGTTTTTAATCTTGAAGTCGAAAGAAATAGTAGAACAACAAAAATCTAGGTTTAAGGTGTTAAATTTTTTTTACCAGAAAATTAGTATTTTGTATCTTCCTTCTGGATATGGACCTCATCGGATGAAACATGAGTGAGTGAATCATTTTTTAGAGGGAAAATAATGTTTTTAAACAATTCAGATTCAATAGTGGATGCTGTGGAAGGTATTTTTCATTCAAACCATATGGACTACAGAGGGGTATTTGCCCAATGTGAAAACTTAAAATGCTTATAACTTTTCAACGCAGCTGAATATAGAAAAACCGTAATGGAAAAAGTGTTTCTTTTGATCTCAAGAACCTATGGTTAAAATTAACGCAGTGGTCAAAGACTCACCCTGTATAGTTTAAGAAGATCAGTCAATCTTGATACTTAATGTAAATTGAAAAATTTTCAAGTATTGACAGCTTTTTCAAAAACCGATTTTTTGTTTTCAAAACGACTGAAGATTTTTCTTTTAAAGAGATGGTGGTTACTACCCAAATAATTATTCTACATTTTCAAGAGATGTTTAAAACTGTTTTCATCTAATGGTTCTTATTCTCAAGAAGTTTTACGCTCATGCTCAATTCAGTTTCCATTACAATTACATAATTATCAAAAAGAAGAAGTTTGGTTCTTCATGATCAGTATCTTTCCTGTACAGAAACGGTGAGATATCCTTGAATTTGACCTCAATAGCCGAATTCTGTCATCTATGCAATGACATTGGCGTAGAAATTAGCTTAGATCTAGCTAATGGATATGTAATTGTTTCCTTTAAGAGAAAAATAAGATAAGATTCGTATATAAACACCAAGTGCTCCATCCGAATTCAGTCTTCAAAACACTCTCCAATATGAAGATCTTCATCGTTTTCGCAGCAATAACAGTTGCTAGTTCCTTAGCAGAAGATGTTTATGACACCTCCAAGTTTGGCAACATCGATATTGATGCCATTCTTCAAAACGATCGTCTCCTACAAAATCATTTCAATTGTTTGATTGACGGTAAAGGATGTACCCCAGAAGCAGATGAACTGAGAAGTAAGATCATTGCTGTAACTTAAAATTTATCTTTCAAAGGCTGCAAATAATTTCACTAAAAATGCTTACATTTGTGGAGTTCAAATTTCTTTGGATGTTGATTTAATTTGGCGGAAATTCGAACTTAAAAAAAATAGATTTTTTACTCAACAGCTAGGAAAGTTCAAATTTGTGGTATATTGATCAATGGGTAAAAACATGTTTGGTGAGATGTTCCTTCTAATGGATTTTCAGAAGAACACAACTGAAGGAAATTTGTAAGCTTCCGGTTAGAGATAGTTGATTGAAGAAACGTGTTTGTTGATTCGTTTACATTCATTGTATTACATCAAACTGCCCAGTTCAGAGACTTGAAAAAAACAGAATGAAGGTGAAACTAGTTGGCATTGCTTTAAGAATGATTGATTTCTTACACTAACAACTCCTTTTTCAATAAAAAATTCTTTGGGAATAACAAAACGTGTTCAATATTCGTCTCAAAATCCAATTTCCAATTTGTCCTACTTAGGAAGACATTTCATGTGAATTTTCAATTCCAGAACATATACCAGAGATCATGGACACATGCTGTGCTAAATGCTCCGATAAACAGAAGGAAGAAGGAAAAAAGGTGACCCAATTTCTCGTAGATAACAAACCAGACTTGGTGAAGAGAATGTTGGATAAATATGATCCAGAAAGGAAATATTCTGAGAAATGTGCTGACCATTTGAAAGCTCAAGGGGTAGATCTAAGTAGTTTCTAGATGTATACAATCATAATCGATGAATAAACGATAAATCAACCAAACGTTATGAAATTAGACAAACATTTTTTATGGTTAGCATTTTTGAAGAATCCTATAGATAGATTATTAGTGACGCCATCTGGTAGTTGCGTCTAGGATTTATTGACCGACCACGTAGTAGTGATGCGGTGAAATCATTTAATAATTTCAATTTTCAATTGATAGATTCGTGCTGAAATAGATTAAGGTATCTGGATGTCAGTCATACATAATATTTGATATGAGAAAAGAGAGTTCCTAGTAATAAACACAAAGACAGTGAATTGAGTTCCTCCTCTCTGTACGCTACACATGATTTATTGAATCTATAAACTGGAGATTGTTGAGTAATTTGATAGTTTACGACCTCCATTTTCACAGACGTTGAATTTTCCGGTCATTAGGAAGCAATTTCTACAAAAGAATGAATTATAAAAGTTCAACTCAAGCGTAAGTTACTATTTTATGATAAGTTTCCAGCTGAGTTTCCCAAGTTTCAAACCATAAATTTTCTTCAGAATGGTGTCGGTTGAATTATTATTGGAATACAGATGCTAGCTATTAATAATCAAATATTGTTACACACCGAGTTATAAACAGACAGTGGTGGTTAAAACTAGAACATTGTTTCGCTATTTCAGTGTCGTAATGAGTTCATTACAGTACTAAAAACAGTGCTGTAATGAACTCATTACAGCATTGTTTTCAGTTATATTTTTCGTTTTGTGGCTGACAACACTGACATCCTATCCTTTCGAATGTCAACACGCGTCCATTGCATGTCAATTGTCAATATTAAACCATGTAGAGATTTGAACGCACTCTTCAAATTCTATGATCTGTCAATTTTCGTATCAGTCACACCAACTGCGAAAATAAAATACAAAAGGCACTAGGAGGTATAATCAGAATTTTTCATTGAATTTCAATAAATTTCTCACAATTCTTGACGGAAATAGAGAAAATATCGTCTAATACTCGTTGCAGAAGGGAATTCCAACACTGATGCGTTCAAAAACTCGATCCTTCGTCGCTCGTTTTCGAATTTCGCATTTGGAATAGGTGCCCATTCTGCAACTTGTATTAGAATATACTATTTTGCGCGCTTGTTCCTATACTACTCAAACAGCGTGCAATGATTTTGTCCTGATGGGTTCAAAGGATGATGATCTAGAGTTCTTATATCCAGTATGGGTTTGACGTCAGAATATCTCGGTCAAGTTTATAATGGGGTCAAATACGTCTAACGGTTCAGGTGTTATGAGCATCTGAAATTTAAGTTCTTCGATGAATCCTAGAATATCTTTATCATCAACTAGCTGACCCGACAGACTGCGTCCTGTCAAAAAGATTTGTAATGTGGCAGTTTTTGTGCCTACGTATTTTAAAAAATTCTCCTGAACAGAACCGTCACCCTGATGATAGGGCGTTGTGAATATAAAATAATTAAATGAAACATATATAAGGATTTAAAAGTAAGTAATCGCTTTATTGTTAATCATGTGAATCATAATTATTATTATTATCATTGTAGTGCTTTGTGGTATACGATGTTTTTTGTTTGATTACCTGACGCATAGATAAACAAATCTGATGGTTTTCCAACACATGAACAGGCAACATACAATTGACCATGTGAGAAACATGGGTTTTCTAGATTAATACCACAAACACTTAATGATTGCCCCTGGGACTTGTTTATAATCATGGCAAAAGCAAGCCGTACTGGAAACTGTAGTCGTTTAAACTCAAATGGCACATCAGTCGGAATCATTGGGATGTGCGGTATGAGAACATCTTCTCCTTTATACTTTCCTTTGAGTATAGTTGCTTCTATCACATTGTTTGGTAATTTTTTTTATCGCTAACCGTGTAGGTGCCGTTGCAAAGACGCGGTTGGTTGATATTTCGCAACATTCTAACCACCGATCCAACCTTTTAATTGAAGATTGTGAGGTGATCCTGGCAAATCCAGCGAGTTTAAAAATTCCGGTGGATAGTTGACTACATCATCTTGATTAGTAGCCGAATCAACTGATTTATACATCCTCAATTCGCCTGTAATTTGTTCTTGAATTTTGAAATTTAATTCATTTACATCTATGTTTTTTGCAGCCAGTATAGCTCGTTCGCTCAACCAATCATGGTTTCTGTAATTTTGAGAAACATCTGGAAACACCTTCTGAATAAGTTCATCTTTTGATCGAGTTAACTGACATAAACTTTGAGGAAAGTTAATGCAGCCAGTCAACATGTCTATAGGAAATTTGCCATTACCAATGTCAATGAGTTGTTTAGAGAATATGTTTCCAGATTGGTAATTTTTGCAACTCGACACGCTTATTCTTGCTTAAATGAAGTACTTTGACATGTTTCCACCAATTGGAGGACTTTAGACATGCATTGAGTTCATCAGCTGGCGTTGATCGTGGAATCACTGACAATGTTTGACGAAAATCTCCAGTAATAAAATCATTGCACCACCAAATCGGTTATTATTGCTCCGTAGATCTTTTAAGGTTCTGTCTAAAGCCTCCAAAGATTTTTTATGTGCCATCGTGCATTCATCCCAAACAATCAATTTACATTGCAGAGTTCTTCGAAACGTTGCAGGTTGGAGTTTCATTGCTTTGCATATTTAATGGCAATTTTAGTGCTGAATGGGCTGTTCGACCACCTTCAAGCAAAGTTGCTGCTATTCCCGACGAAGCCAGTGCAAGTGCAATTTCATTTTGTGATCGAATTGTTGCTAATATTAATGAAATCAAAAAAGTTTTTCCTGTACCACCAGGTGCATCTAAGAAGTAGATCCCTCCAGTTTCATCATTTGTTACTTTCATAAGAGTTTCAAATACATACTTTTGTTGTTCATTTAACAGTGGAAGATTTGTTTGAATTAATTCTTTCAAAGCGTTGAGATCATACAGTTCTTCTCGATGCAACTCTTGGTTAAAAGCGTCATGCATTGGACGATTGGGCGCGGTCAGGCCTAATTGAATTAATAGTTTGTTTGACATTATCAAGCACATGTCCTCAATTGAAATTTAATATGAACTTTATACCATAGCAATAAAGCTCAAATTGACTACGTTTTAGTTACAAATCATTAGTATGGGAAAAAGAAAAACGCTATTTTTAGGGTTTTTCCAGGAATAATTCTAATTTTTCTCGCCGTAAAAACCATCCTTGAACTTCAACGAACATTTAAAAAAAAAATTTTGGCCAAATTGGTCCAGGCGTTATCGAGTTATGCGCTTACCAACACATTTTGCGATTCATTTTATATTATAGATTTGTATCTTGGAAAAGGTTTCAATACGCTAACGAAATTTCGTGAAAAACGTTAAGCTAGAAAATTGAATAAAAATCTCAAACATTTTGTTGAAATATTCGATATTCAAGTTATTTATGATTTATTCCCAAAATTTAGAAAGTAGAAAGGGCCTTTCAACAAAAATTTGTTTTTAAAACAAAAAATGTTGATGGCGATGATTCAAATTTTTATTGTATCACAAAAAAAAAGTTCGGCAATTATGAATGAAAAATGATATCTGGCTATTGTCCACCACGCCAACCTTGAGAGAAGTGAAGTCTTTCATCGAAGTTTTGAATCACTTTTTAGCAAAATGTCTGGCCTATTTCGGCTATCACAGATTTTGAGTTTTAAGCCTGCATTCGATTCGATTGGCTCCGTATAGACTTTGTCCTTAAGATAGCCCCACAAAAAATAATCAGTGGTGTTAAATCACATGATCTGGCTGGCCATTTAACAGCCGAATTTCGTGAAATTATGCGATCAGCAAATTTGGTTTGCAACAATTTATCGTCTCATTGCTTGTGAGGCAAGTGACACCGTCATTTTAAAACCACATGTCGGTGATATCCGTGTTATCAATTGAGTTTTTAACACCTCGCGACAGCGTGATCCAAAGACGTTATCGCATTTCCAGCCTCATCTTCGAAAAAAAAGCCCAATCACGCCTCCAGACCACATAGCGCACGGTAGGGATCTCATGTGGCGGCACTCCATGAAAGCCCCACATAACAACAATATACAGCGCTTCGGTAGCCGAAAGGTTAGCACTCGAAGTTTCATACAGATTAGGTGCCGGGTTCAATTCCCCTACGTCTATGGCATGGCGCACACAAGCCATACTGATGAGTCCAAAATGTGTGCGCCAGGGACGAAACGCATAAGTAGGGATAACACTTTCGATACTACATTGGTGACCCCAACGTGATGGGAACGGTTGTCTTTACGACATGTCCTGGAAAAGCAGACGGTTGACCCTGGGACACAAAAATGTACTCAATACTTGCCGACGGTTGACGCTGAGACACAAAAAATGTCCTCGATACTCGCTCCCTCTCTGCTAAATGGCTTCAATACTGGCTCCTCTCTGCAACGTCCAACGAAACTCTAGACACCTTTCTCATTCTGCACCTTGGTCTGCCACGGTATCGTAGATCTGCTTACCGACTAGTTGCCGGGTTCAACTCCCGGCGGCTCTCTCGTTTTCAAAATTTCTTATATCCCATGCGTCCATGGCGTACTCAAGCCATACTGATGAGTCCAAAATGTGTGCGCCAGGGAAACGCATTAGTAGGGATAACACTTTAGATCCTACAGCACCATACAGTGACATGTTAAGCATGCAAAGGCATGTCAATAATCGCTCTAGGATTTTCAGAAGCCCAAATGCGGCAATTTTACTTGTTGACCCACTCTGACAAGTGAAAATGGGCTTCGTCTGAAAAAAATGATTTTCTTCAGAAAAATCAGCGGGTTGTTCCAGAATGAATTGAGCGAATCTACGGCGATGTGATGTTCGGTCGGCTTAAATTCCTGCACTAGTTGAATCTTGTAAGGCTTTAAAGCCAAATCCTTAAGCAAAATTCGCCATGTGGTGGTTTGGAATAACCTCCGTTGTTGAGAACGTCGAGAAATTGACAAATTTGGATCTTCCTCTACACTGTAGCTCAAGGCTGCGATGTTTTCCATTGAACGACCCGGCCGAACACGCGTTGGTGTTGGCACATTTTGTACCGAGCCCGTCGACCCAAATTTAGCGACCAAATTCTTAATGACGGTCGCAGATGGTCGATTATGTTGTCCGGAAATATCACGAATTTTACGAAATGTTATTTTAACAGAACCAACATTTTCATAGTGGGTTTTAATTGTTTCAATGCAAGGTGCGAGTGAATTTGAATTTTAACAATTGCCAAAGCATCTACTACGAATATGTCAAAAACTAACTGTCAATACTGTCATGTGGTAGGTGTGGCCACAATTAAAAAACAAAGTTCTTGTTGAAAGAACCTTTAACATCAAGGTTATTGATATCCAGGACACCCTTCATTGTATCATCTTATTTCAAGAAGCTTAACTTCTTCAATATATGGGAACGTTTCTTCAATTATTGAAAATTGTGTCTAGACTTATTAGAGATTGAAACGAATAAGTCAAATGGAACTTCGAACAGAATATTTCATTGCGAGTTTTGGTATTTTTATCGCGTAATTGTGATATTGAAATGAGAAATATATCGACCCAGAAAGATTTAAGGAGACTCACAGTGATTTAAGGATCAGTGATATTGTAAAATCACAGTCATTATTGCACACATCAAGTTGAAGCTGAGCCATTAATCAGATAATTATTCCAACTTTTCTGTCTCGATTTGTGTTAGATGTCTCCGAAAAAGCTGTTATAAGCAACAACAAAAGAAAAGACTAATGGCTCTTGACTGCAAAGTTCACGCCCCCACGTACTTCGTCCCCGGTTAATTCAATATTGTCTGATAAACGTACGAAAGTCCTTCATCTTCCATCTTATGTACCGTCTAGAAACCGCCCCTCCCATATTTCTTCAATTCTTTTAATAAAGAGCTTAGCGATGGTTTAATGAGGATAGGATGGGCCCCAACGCCATCTCGCGCTCATTGATCACGTTCCTGGGCGGCGAAATTCTTAATTATCGCCCTTCTTTTCCAAATATCTCCTTAGGCACGTTGTCACTTCGATAATACTTCGGCGACAGGAATGGCGATAAAAAAGTCATTTCCTGCATTTTGGTAGTATTCAAGCAGTGAAAACCCCAAAATGGCGATCTTCAGATAGAATTAATAGAAATTGAATCAAGAATCGAAACCGCATGCCGTGTCAAATAATAATGTATTCTAAAACTGATGTGAAAATAGCCGAGTAAGATTTTTCGTACGCCACTGGAATATTGGCCGGATAGCGATGCAAAAATTTTGATTCGCCGAGATAATTTGAGATTTTTCTATTTTCACGTTGGAATCTGGATACGGTACGTTCTCTACTACGATGGCCTATGATAAATCCATCACCAGCACTCATTCCACAGCACCCCGGGTCGAATATGCAAAATGACGAACGAGTTTTCAATAAAAATTCTTATCTGGCAAACTAGACATAGAAATGAGGTCAAATATCATAATAACATTTAGAAGCATCAACTCACAATTTCTGCATATGCTTATGTCAGTTGTTTCATCAACTTGCCAAAAAAAAAACAATGATTGTGAAATTTCGTCCTCGATTTGTTTATTCACAACAAAAGCAACCGAATCAATTAATTCATTTTGAATGGTTTTAGATGTACCAGAAAATACCGATTTACTGTAGGTGTCATTTTCTAAAAAGGTTTTAAATTCGTGTCAAATTTACTAACAAGAACTACCAATTCTTTGAAATTTCCGCGATTTAAAGACTCATTCGATTCATCTTGTCCCCTAAAAGGTAACTCTTGCATACAGAGGTGCATCGTAATATCTATTGAACTTCTTTTTCAATTTCTATTTGACGAGCATTGTCTATTGCTGTGGCGATATTTTGTTTTTGCTTTCTCATGACGGTAAGCTTGCAATTAGATGAAATATGCTGATGAGCACTTTTATTGTGTAGCGATAGACCCTGAGATAAATTTTTCAAATCGCTAAAACCACTTTTCGACCAAACTCTGTCGAAATTTCCATTAGTTGCTGAGAATAAAATGCACGGCCAACAAAATATTGTTTTCAAAGTAATACTTCCAGTAAGCCAGTAGTACTTGTCATACCACGTATTTTGGAATCCCCGATTTGATTTACCGACCCCACCACTAGACACTAGAGATTTCCTCAAATCTGGAACAGGTCGCTTAATTTCCTTGATTAAATATAATTTATCATCATACGAATGAGTCGAAAAATGTTGCTTATTTATTAAAAATTAACCATATCACAAGTACACTGAACATGTTCCGTAGGAATTTCAAAAGATTTACTATTACTAGGTCCCGCTGAATCCATTTCGCAATCTGGTAGTCACTTTCGATAAAAAGATTTATATTTCAGAAAAATTCACCTGAAAAAGATTATAATCATACGCGATACACAGCAAACGCGATACCTCTAAATAACGACAAAGTGAACTAACCCTATTTCTCTATTTCCCGCTTCCCGATTAACTCGAATAAAAACCTGAGGCCAGCCTCTAATTCCTCGAGAAGCCGCCTTCAAAGCTGTAGATATGTTCTCACCGCTTGACGCAGATAACCCGCTGGACATCGCAGAAACGAAACGATCTCAGATCGGCTAAGATTGCGCAGAGGCCAGCCTCGGATTAATCCTAGAACGACTTTCCTTTACTTTCTCGTATGTCATCGAAGTATGACACGCTAATTCAGTCAAAGAAGCCTGCGTTAGGCATGCCTCCAACCGTTTATTCAAAGAGGATTTGATTTGTTATGAATATACAAGTAACGTGAGATTGGGAAAAATATTGAGGAAAAAAAGTAATGATGAAAGGGAATGAAGAAATATACGGTTCAGAATTTTTTTGATGAGGCTCTGCCTCACCTGCCTCATAGGACAAGCCGCCACTGCAGACCACATAGCGCACCATATAGTGGCACGTTGAGGGTGCGAAGGCTTCTCAGTAGTCGCTTTAGGATTTTCAGAAGCCTAAATGCAGCAATTTTGCTAAAAAGTGAAAATGGGCTTCGTCTGAAAAAATGTTTTCATCAGAGAAACCAGCTAGTTTTCCCAAAATGAATTGAGCGTATCTACGGCGATGTGAATGGTCAGTCGGCTTCTATATTGCACTAGTTGAATCTTGTGGGGCTTCAAAACCAAATCCTTATGCAAAATTCGCCATGTGGTGGTTTGGGATTACCCCAGTGGTTGAAAACCTCGAGAAATTGACAGATTTTGATCTTCTTCAACACTGTAGCTCACGGCTGCGATGTTTTCAGTTAAACGACCCGGTCGAACATTTTTTGGTGTAGGCACATTTTGTACCGAGCTTGTCGACTCAAATTTAGCGACCAAATTCTTAATAGTGGTTTCAGATGGTCGATTATTTTGTCCGAAAATATCACGAATTTTACGGAATGTAATTTTAACAGAACCACCATTTTAATAGTGAGTTTTGATTTTTGCAATGCAATTTTCGAGCGAAATTGAATTTAATGTAACAATTACCAAAGCATCTACTACGAATATGTCGAAAAACTAACTGTCAATGCTGTCATATGGTAGGTGTGGACACAATTAAAGAACAAAGTTCTTGTTGAAAGACCCTTCAGTTGGTGATGAATTAACTAGCAGACCTTAGAGGATAGAGCAACTGTGTTCAATCTGTGATGTTTGTCCCAGTTGTTTGAAACCTCAGACGAGATTTGATTTCATTCGGATAAAACACTACAAAGATATAAGCAAAAAACAATTTGTTCATGAAATTTCAACACCCAGTATCTTGTTAACGGAGATGAATTTCAAGAAATGGTATAAAAAAATTTTTCTTTTGGTCTGAAGAATCTATGTTTAAAATTAATATATTAGTTAATGACTCCCCCTTTATATTAATCTATTTATTCCACATACGGATGACATAGAGGTAATTGAATACCCAAAAAAGTGCTCACAGATGTGGAAAATTTCATAATGTATCCTCACGAGTGTCGAAGTATTTTTCGAATATGTTTTAAAAATCCGCCATACTACATATCTCTCCAAATGTTGGTGTTGAAAAATCAATAGTGGATAATGGAAATAGCTCGAATAATCATTGAACACACCAGTGGCGGCTCGTGACAATATAGTATGGTGAGGCACATATGAAAAAAAATTTAATAATGTGATATATATTTCGTCCTCGAGTTGTTTATTCACAACAAAAGCAACCGAATCAATTAATTCATTTTGAATGGTTTTAGATGTACCAGAAATAACCGATTTACTGTTGGTGTCATTTTCTAAAAAGGTTTTTAAAATCGTGTCAAATTTACTAACAAGAACTACCAATTCTTTGAAATTTCCGCGATTTAAAGACTCATTCGATCATCGTGCCCCTAAAAGGTAATTCTTGCATACAGAGGTGCATCGTAATATCTATTTAACTTCTTAGAATTTGTCGATTTTCTTTGAATCTAGCATTGAAATTTTCAATTTCTCTTTGACGCGCATTGTCTATTGCTGTGGCGATATTTTGTTTTTGCTTTCTCATAACGGTAAGCTTGCAATTAGATAAAATATGCTGAGCACATTTATTGTGTAGCGATAGACCCCGAGATGAATTTTTCAAATCACTAAAACCACTTTTCGACCAAACTCTGTCGGAATTTCCATTAGTTGCCGAGAATAAAATGCACGGCCAACAAAATATTTTTTTCAAAGTAATACTTCCAGTAGGCCAGTCGTACTTGTCATACCACGTATTTTGGAATCCCCGATTTGATTTACCGAGCCCACCGCTAGACACTAGAGATTTACTCAAATTTGGAACAGGTCGCTCAACTTCCTTAATTAAATATAATTTATCATCATACGAATGAGTCGAAAATGTTGCTTATTTATTAAAAAATTAACAATATCACAAGTACACCGAATATGTTCCTTAAGAATTTCAAAAGATTTACTATTACTAGGTCCCGCTGAATCCATTTCGCGAAAAAATTCACCTGAAAAAGATTATAATCATACGCGATTCATAGCAAACGCGATACCACTTAATAACGACAAAGTGAACTAACCCTATTTCTCTATTTCCCGCTTCCCGATTAACTCGAATAAAAACCTGAGGCCAGCCTCTAATTCCTCGAGAAGCCGCCTTCAAAGCCGTAGATATGTTCTCACCGCTTCGACGCAGATAACCCTCTGGACATCGCAGAAACGAAACGATCTCAGATCGGCTAAGATCGCGCAGAGGCCAGCCTCGGATTAATCCTAGAACGGCTTTCCATTACGTTTTCGTAGGTCATCGAAGTAGACACGCTAATTCAGTCAAAGAAGCCTGCGTTAGGCATGCTTCCAACCGTTTAGTCAAAGAGGATTTGATTTGTTATGAAAATACAAGGAACGTGAGATTGGGAAAAATATTGAGGAAAAAAGTGATGATGAAAGGGAATGAAGAAATATACGGTTCAGAATTTTTTTGATGAGGTACTGCCTCACCTGCCTCATAGGACAAGCCGCCACTGGAACACACTGGAACATACAAGTTGCAGAATGGGCACCTATTACAACACAAATGCGAAATGACTGTTGGTATTGCCTTCTGCGACGAGTATTAGACGATATTTTCTCTATTTCAGTCACGAATTGTGAGGAATTTATTTTGTATTTTATTTTCGCAGTTGGTGTAACTGATACGAAAATTGACAGATTATAGAATGGTTCAATATTGACAATTAACATGCAATGGACGCGTGTTGACATACGAAAGGATAGGATGTCAGTGTTGTCAACCACAAAACGAAAAATATAACTAAAAGCAATGCTGTAAATAGTTGATTACAGCACTGTTTTTAATACTGTAATGAACTCATTACGACACTGAATTAGAGAAAATATCTATCTCTTCATCAATCATTTACTATTGTGTATATGACAAATACAAAATTTGGTATTCTGAACAAACTAAGTACGTATATATCATAAAGTACACCATCACTAAAGGAAAATTCTTTTCTTCAGTTGAAACTTATAGTTTTATCTTTAGTTCGATTTCTCACATATGTGCTGAGGCGTTTCAAAAATCTCGGATATTCTTTCTTATAAAATGGCCTTAGCAAGGCAGGAGAAGTCCAACCTCCAGGATTTATCGTAGCACAATATACTATTCTACAATTTATCTGTTCTCTTGAATTTATCTCATCCATTCTTGTAACTGGTGGCTCAAATAATGTCTGGCAGTACAAGCATACATTTAGTTTAATTCTGACACATTTGCTACTAACCTCCTCATAATCAGGATGTTCTGTTGAATGGTTCACCACAATCCATTCATCTGAGCCGTTGTCATTTTCAATATGTCGCATATGTGACCAAAAAACTGAATCTCTCTGGCTCGTGAAGCAGAATTTCTTATATTTCTGCATAAATATAAGTGTGTCATCATCAATTTCTTCTACTACCACCATTTGGTCCACTAAGCCATCCCAATCGTAGCGGTATGTTGGCGTGAAAAAAAAATGACAAAGTTCATACGCTGAAACACCACGTACCGTGAAGAATGCCTTAATAGGATCACATACGACGCCATTGATCTCTTCTTCCCGGCGATATAACTTCATATCATTCTCGTCTAAAAAGAGTTTTCCATCCCAAAGTTTTATCTTCTATGCCACGTCGTGCTTTCTGGATTTGTTGCCAAACAATGTTTTCAATTTCAGGTCCCAATCTGTGGTTTATCAACTCAACGGACCTTGGAATATTTATTTTTGAAGACGTATGTATCGATCTTAATTCAATATTTTCAATTCCGTCGTTTCATTCTCTTCAGGAACAGGTTTTGATATGTTCGCAGCTTCGTTCATTTCTCGAGTCAAATTTGACAAACTGAAACATATGACATACACTTTTCACACGTTTCAAAACATGACCAACCACATTTCATAGACTTCGAAGAATATATTTCGCATAATTTCAATGGAAATGTCATAGTTCAGTCAATCTCTCGAAAAATAAATCGTTTTGACGGTATAATCACCCGCTCGATGAAATTTGATACACTTGTTGAAAATGGTGTAACTAAGCTACCTTTGCGATGGCCTCGCTGAAATGTTAGCGGTTTTTTGAAAAACTCAAAAAAAGTAAAAAAATGCATTTTTCTCGAATTGTATGCATCGTAAAGAAAATTTTATTGAACAAAAAATGTAGAGGACGTTGCGATCTACATTTTTTGTCATTGGTGCAATGCTGCACGACTAAAAGCGCACAAAGTAGGTGGCGCTAAAGTATCAAAAAAAGTGTTTTTCATGTTTTTCGCCCTGAAAATGTTGTTTTAATGCAAAAGTTTAAATGTAAGAGTTGTTCCTTACATTATTATCAACAACTTTTATTTAAACATTATTTTTGTACAACTTACCATTTTGAAGCTGCAGCTTGCAGAAGAATGAAAAATCCAAATATACTGTTGTACGCAGTATGAGTACACATCGGTAGTGCACGTTTAAATCAAGATTTTACTAATTTAATTTTTCTTAGCAATTAAACTTTAATAAATAAAATTTTAATTTGTTTTTGACAAGTATTATCCATTATTTGATTTTTGAGTCGCAATCTGTTATGAATTATTTCGTTGAACTCTCAATGTTATTAACAAAGACAATTTTAATGTTTTTCAGTTTTCTTTTTCACTTCTTAAAAATGTCATCAATTCAACACATTTTTTGAAGAGGCTTTGAAAATTTGGATAAGGAAACAAACAACAATTCAATTAAAGTCATTATTTGAGTTTTAATTTTCAAGTAAACGTTTAATTCGGTTTTGTATTTGTATTTATTAACAGGTGTATAGAAAAAGCATACAAAATATTGCAAAATATTTACAAATCCAAATCGCTTACAATATTTCAACTCTTTCAGTGGTCGCATGAGAAAAAGGCTACTCAGTCCAACTTTTTATGCTTCCAATGAAGAGGTTCTTTATATACTAGGTGATCGTTTTTATGTACATGTTTTCATTTCATAATGATTGTTTGACAGTTTTGAATCTATGCTAACTGTTTGTTCCGCATTGCTAATTTATTTTTCGTTAGAGCTTCGTAGTTTTTTTCTCAGTGGTTCTTGCTCTGGAGATTCACTTCTGGCGCTTTCTGAAGAGGAACCAGAGGCCGACCGTCTATCACTCTCTTGCGCCTTATTATTGCTCATTTTCTCCCAACATGACCTTGATACTAAATGTACTACTTGTGAAGGAAAATCCAAATCATCGTCATCAAGAAAAGTGTCTTCTTCCACCTCAATAACTGGCGCGTTACTGCAATCTTCGCCAAAACAGTTTTTGCAGGCAACTGAGCAATGGATACCTGCCTTTCTGCATCCACATCTTGAACCGCAAAAACCTGTACCGTTTGTTTGACATGAACAACTGATAAGATCCATTACTTCAGATGGTGCCGGGGGTTTCATTGTTGTTACTGGTTCCAGTCCTCGCTGAGTTTTCTTCCATCCCCAGGTCGTTGGCTCAAAGTAATTTCCTAACCAGGCTTGCACTTGGAGGTAAACTCTTCGACTATGAAAATTCGCTGCATCAGGTGAAGGTGGGAGAGAACATCAATTCACTTTTTGGCATAGTTCTATGCCAACGTCGCCGAAGAAAGTCACAAAGGGACCGAGAAAACTACCGTTAGCAGAACAGTGCTGTATATGCAGCGCTATGTATTACTATAACTTGTAAATGGTAAGTTGTACGAAAAAAATGTTAAAATAAAAGTTGTTGATAATAATGTAAGGAACAACTTTTACTTTTAAACTTTTGCATTAAAACAACATTTTCAGGGCGAAAAACATGAAAAATACTCTTTTTGATACTTTAGCGTCACATACTTTGTGCGCTTTTAGTCGTGCAGCATTGCACCAATGAAAAAAAATGTGGATCGCAACGTCCTCTACATTTTTTGTTCAATAAAATTTTCTGTACGATGCATACATCGCAAGGTAGCTTAGTTACATCATTTTCAACAAGTGTACCAAATTTCATCGAGCGGGTAATTATACCGGCACCAAATGTACAGATTGACTGAACTAAAATGTCATTCCGAATCTTGGGACATGGGGATTGTTTCCTATGACGTTTACGAGAGGGCGCAGCAATGCAAATCATTCTAAAATATTCGACAGATCTTTGATTTCATTCATACATTTCAGCGTCGTCAAGGAATGATTGACATTTTGCATTACAGAATTCTTCATTTCGAAACTTGCAGGATATTTCATGCAATTTTTCGTTTATTATAAACAAATTGTCATTGCTTTATTTCCACCGATATATTGAAATCTGAAGCCTGAAACATTTATATGGCTCACAATTTGACATAAATACTGTGTGGCGACCTTTAATGAAAACCAAAAGATGGAATCAACATGTCGCCAAACCTGTAGAACAAAATCCAATCAGTACACCCACCATTATTCTAGACATCTTAATAAATAGATAACAACTATCTGAATTATGATTTGTCTCAAGGCAGGTCCAGAGCCACCGAATCGTTCAAACACAATACACGGTGGATGATGAGGAAAGGTCAGGCCGTTCCAGAAGCGGATAATCGGAAGAAAATATCGAAAAAGTGCGTGAATTCATAAAATAACAATAATTGGCGGTGAAAGTTATTGTCAAACTACTGAATTTTTTGCCTTAAGAAGGTTAATTGATTTGTACCACAAAAATATAGACTTAAAAGTTGATCAAATTGATTGCAAAGACATCGTTCAAAGTCCTCGGAAGGATCAAAACTTCTTCGAATCGATTGTAACTGGTGACGAGACGTGGTGTTTTGAATATGAACCCGAAACAGAGCGGCAAAGTGCTGAATTAATTTTTGTCCGTTTTCTTTGGGAATGGAATGAATCATACACGATAATTGAGAGATCAATTGATGAAAAAACTGAGACGAAAAATTATTGAAGAAAACGCTTTCGGTGGCGGGTTCCAAGTCCCTCCTCTTATATGCCATTCTGGTCAATATAAATTTTCGTTTATTCGACGGTAGTGTCATATGGAATAGGGCAGTTTTCTGGGATCCTAATGGTTATTGCTTTCCTCCGGAACGGTCATATTGCGTTTCATCTAATGCAATGTGTGTCTGCCATACATCAACCGATATGTGCTGTGTCTAACTCGTAAAACTTTTCTGTTCGAAACACAGGCTTGTATTGAAATAGAGAGTGTAATTCACGAATGTCTGCTCGAAACATCAGACACATTTTCGGGCACAGATTCCTCTGATTACATGCACTTTTAAATATCAATATTAGGAAATAATTATATTGAAAGAAATACTCTCTTGATATTATTTATTTATTTTTTCTTTGACGGGAAAAAAATTTGACATTTCATCTCTGTTGTCAGGTACCAAAGTATAACTCTTCACGAAATTATAGAAAATGGAAGATATTTGATTTTAGAATATTTTATTGAATATAAGTTACATTTCCTTTAAATCAAAAGTACCATTATAAAATGTGCATTGCGTGAATGGTATGTTCCTTGAACTATTCGGTACAACAGACGAATTTTTCTTGTGTTGAAATAATATTCTCTGACATGAACACAACTGCTGTTGATGTATCTGGTCGCAAATCTGGTCTTATTTCAGAACTGCCACACGTTCTGAACACTTTATTAGCAATTTCTGTTCTGTGTGTCACCTATTCATCAACATACCCTTCAGCGACTGTTGATGACGGCACTTGAGAGTTTATATTCACAGAAAAGAGTTTTTAAATTTCTACAAAATCCAAGGATTTGAACTTCTTTGCTCAATCTTGGGCACTTCTGGTAAATACTAAATACACTGATCAACAATTGCTAGGGATCACTTATGAACTTCTCTTCATTTGTATTTTTTTCAAGTTATCTCGTGAATATCTGAACATTATATGTTCTCTAAGGAAAAATTAAGATGTTTTTGGTTGATTAAATCAAATTTTTCCTCACTTCATCAGCTCTTGTTCACAAAATCGATTATTATCTGTAGGCTGTTACAGGTGGAGTGAAACGCAATGTGGTATTTGTTATTAAATCTGTTTTTTTCTCTCGTCCAATCACGCCTTGGGCGAGAATTTCATTTTAATTGACGATAATGCCCGTCCACACCGTAGTCGTCTGGTTAATGAAGCGCTAGAAACTCATGCTATTGATAGGATGGACTGGCCAGCTCGCTCTTCAGACATGAATTGCATCAAACATATCTGGTCTGAGATGTCTACACAATTGTCAACCTTAGAACAACTGATCAATAACTTGGAGGACCTTTCTAACGCTTTACAGGATATTTGGACGAATTTGCCCCAAAATTTTATAAATCGTTTGATTGAAATTATGCCTCATAGGGTAGAATGCTTGAGACGAGCTCGTGGGGGACCAACTAGGTACTAGCTTAACCGAAACTTCTTGTGGTTTCATCATAAAATTTTCATGTTATTCAAACACAGAATTTTGAGTGTTCCTAATAAAGCCTTTTTTTCTCTACAACTTTCCATTTCTTCATTCTTTTCTCAAGTGAACCATATTATCAATTGAAAATACTCTGATATCTGACTAAATTTATAATCTTGGAGCGAATATTTCAGAAATAAATTTAGAAAAAGTAAGTAAGTAATTGTTGAGCAGTGTAATAAAGAGATCTGACCTTATTTTTCTTATTTGAAGTTCACCACAGCTCTGCTTCAATCGTCGGGGGTAGATTTCTCAGAATAAGGTGCAGGTACTTCAAATGAGATTTTCACTTACTAATAGTGGCAATTTCTTCACAGATTCACAAATCACAACTCTCTTGTTTTACTTGAGAGAATTGTAGCTGATTAACTCAGATTCACAATAAACTAAGGTAACTAACTGACCCAACTGGAGAAAAATATATGAGAGAGATTATGTTAATCGACGAGGAACTTTCAGGGTTTAGAGTGCTGTATTTACTGGTGAAAGGTAAAAACTTACTGGTAAAGTAGAACTGACCAGAATGGCGGTCAAACTAGAACTGTACTGAGAGGTGGTTCTTAAATAATTGAGAAAGATCGGAGGAAGTACCTGCTGAGCTTAGAGATTCCAGAATTTTCAGAAGTGTACTTTGTTGCAAGAATATCGCAATAATTTCATATTGATGGATTTTGAGTTATCATTAGTTGGTTACGTCGTTTGGCCAGGTTCTCTACAATCTTCGTGAGTTGAAATAATCTTGTATATATGATCTTGTGAGTTATATTTTTTGTATGAGCAATGAATCTTCTTCTCCACGTATAATCCAATACACAGTTGATCCGACCTCTCCACATAATAAATCCCACCCTGACGTCGTAACAAATGACATTGAAAGATACGAAAATAAAAGCACATCGCGAGATGAAAGTGAACATTATCCCGAAATATTCCAAGACTGACGAAATGTGGAAATGCTCTCTCGCATAAAGGCAGCACCGGCGCGTTAATTAATTTGAGAAAAAAGCACATTCCCATTTATCAGACGAGTCCCTGTTCCTTTATGCGCTACATAAATTTTCTGGCTGGATGCGTGGGTTCAAAAGATCGGGCTTTTAATGCATGCAGATGACAGGGTTATAACGTTCTCTCGGCGTCATTAGCTCTTTAATAAAGCCATATAGACATCACTAGACATCATGTTTGTAATGTTTGTCAGCAGTCAGCTCGTTGCGGAGATCTGAGGGCAAGCGGTAAGTGAGGCGGATGCGTGTTAGAGGTTATTCATTTCCTGTAGGTGGAGTTGCCTGAAACCAAGGAACATACTGTTACTTCTAGTTTCCAAATTGCACAGCCCAGTGAATCTTGTCTATGTTAGGGAATTTCAAACGATTCAGTTGGTATTTTGATAATATGAGAATTAAAACACGTTGGGTGAACCACCAATTGTTGTTTTCAGTGGTGTAACAATAGGGTGGCAAGATGCCACGGGCCCCAGACCTAACAGGGTCCCTGGACTGAAAGCCTGGGAGTGCAGAATTTTTATATTGTCTTCAAGTAATATGTTCTACTTAAAAGTATATTTTAAGTTCCGCTCAAGATCCAAGCTGAGACAATTAAAGATCATAATATAATTTCAAATCAATAGCTTAGTTAGAAAAATATGCAGGAAAGCACTACTTTGGGTTAAATTTTGCACGCTTGTTCTGATAGATTTCTCCGGAATTCGAAACAAGACTCACAAAGATTATAAGAGAATCAAAAACCTTTATTTTGAATTGAAAATAAGCACTCTAGCTTTCCATTTATAATTATAAGGATTATTTTTCCGACCCAAATATCGACCAATAGAATTGCACCATTCGACGTCACGTGGTACAACCTACATGGTATTATACTGATAATTTTTTGAAAATTTTCTCTGGTAGTTGATATATATAAACAAAACATGATCCAGTCAAATTAAGCACACGTCAAACTGACAGATTGAATTCAATTGTGAAAATTGGAGATTTTGCATGAAAATGAGTCGATTTGGAGTTTGTTCTCTGTCCACCATCAATAAAAAGTCAAAGAAATGTTCCCATTAATACGGAGAAGGCAAAAAAAAGCAGTTTGGAACCAATTTACTACTTTTTGTACTGAGAGGAATACACATTGAGTGCTGAAACGAGTGAAGCGCAATTGGCAAACATTATGAAAGATTACGCTTACAATATGAAGAAAATGGATGGAGAAGACTATAAGGAAGGTACAATAAAAACAATGTGGAATCAGACTGCCAAATTACTTCAAGAAAAGTATTTGAACGATTTCGACATCAAAATCAACCCATTTTAGGATGCTGATTTCAAGACCGCTCGAGGAGCTCGTGATGCCAAGCGTAAGGATTTACAATCTATTCCGGAAAACGGAGGGCAAGTGCAGCAGCGTTGGAGGAAAAAGATTGGGATGGAATGACCACTGTTTGGGACGAGAAACTCCTGATGGCCTCCAGAAAAAAATTATTCATGATAATATCAGTGGAATTGGCTTGGAGAGGTGGTGAGGGCAGCTTGGCGTCAATACATCACTTCAAGGCAGAACAGCGAAATGACGGGGAAACAACTGGGAGAATTGAATACAATCAAATTTTCAGCAAGACCACACAAGGTGGTGATAAAAATTATCAGACAGCAAGTGGCTGGTGGAGAATCGGGAAATCCCTGACAAGTGCCCAGTGAGACTGTTTCAGAAATTGAGAGAGAAGAGATGTCAATATCAAGAGCGACAGACTATTCCTGACCTAAAATCCATTCTGGAATAAAGTTCCAGGCGCTAGGTGGTACAAGGATTCCCAGTAGGCCAAAACACGATTTCAAAGTGGGTTAAGGAGTCAGCACAAAAAGCTGGCCTTGACCTTGGTAACAAAAAATCACCAATCACTCCAGTCGTGCAACAGCCGTCTCCAATCTAGCGAAATCGGGCCTGGGAGAGCAGCAGATAATCAAAATAACTGGACATGCCAACAGTAACTCCATCAAGCCGTATCTCCAACTCGACCAGGAACACCACGAATTAATTGTCAAGAAACTGCGAAGGAGTGAGCCTACTGCAGAAAAATGCCATCAACAGCATAAACCTCATGCCATCTACCTCTTCTGGGACCATTACCGATAACTCTGACATGAAGAAAACATGCACCAATGTTTACAACAATTGTATTTTTAATTGCACTACCCTGATTCTTAATTAAATGTTGTTTTATTCATTATGAAATTCTTATTTATTAACTGTACATTTCGTCTCATGGTGCAATTCTATTGGCCGACATTTGGGACAGAAAAATAATCCCCGAATACACACGAGCTTCAAAATTATCTGGTATTTCCCGATAGGTTCCCTGCAAACAAATAAAATCGTCAAGTTTTTTCAGGGAAAAATCACTCGCGCTTCGCGCTCGTGATTTTTTAACCTGAAAAACTTGACTCCTTCATTGTTTGCAGCAGACCTATCGGGAAATGCCTGATAATTTTTAAGCTCTTGTGTATTATAAGTGATTATTTGCTCGAGATATATTGTTTCGGGAATCCACTTGAGGTTATACGAGTTCCAACTTTCAAACTGATCAGATAGATATCGTAGCAGATATTGAGACCACCATATTTCAGTTGAGCATAACTGGTGTACTATTCGATGAACTATTCCTTCGAAAAATTGACACGAGGCATCATCACTGTTGACGTGTAATTTTGCCTTTCGTAATACAAAGATACTGCAGATAGCAGAGATCCAACCTCTAAAGAAAACTTCTTGAAAAAGGTTAAGTTATTAAGAAAATACAACTCGATTTCACAAGAATTATTTAGAATAACAGAAGGCCAGATGAAGTAGTTATGTCCAAATATCCAAAATGAGTTCATTTCTGTCTAGGTCGTAGAAAGTAAAAATTGCACTGACAAATGAAATAAATAACGCCGCCCCATTCTTATATATTATATTCGATACCGCTCTTTTAAAAAATTGGTCACATAGCGGTAATGCGATCCCGAAGGCACTTGCCATTAATGATACGTTTTTAGGATTTCATTAAGTTACAAGGTTTAAGCTGCTTCAGCTGTCCAAGAAAATTATCAAATCCGTAAATGACAAAAATATTCCTCATAATAAAAACTAGTCAAAGGGAAAGAGGTTATTGTTAGGCAAACTTGTTTGGAAACATTACATCATAACGAATTTTATCGATTGGGGCCCTCTCAAAAGAATTTGCCACCGGCCGCAGATGGTAGAGTTACGCCACTGGTTGTTTTCAATATATGGTCTGTTAAACATTCACAAAATCATGCATGAGTGACCAATTTTAATACATGAGATTGTAACGTGACAACTAGCCACTCTATATAATGAGCATGAGACTCTACTTCTAATCCTCTCTAGGAGCCAAATTATTACAGCAACAACACTACAAATGTATTATTAACAAATATACAATTCAGAGAATTCCCAGTCTATCAAGTCAATCACAAATATAATGCACTTATCTTATTATAACATGAACAATGATGATTTTTTGACAGCTCCCTCCTGGATCCTAGATAGAGCAAGGCGAATTTACTCGAAGGTACAGTCTGCCAGGTAATTAATGAAAGGTGGTTGGTTTCAAGCAAATAGACCACAGCATCCTGACATTGATCCAACACACCTAATCTTCATCCAAATTGACTAGTGTGCTCTCTTATGAACGAAGTTATGCTCCAAGGTTCAGCTATGTCTTGGCTTGGGGCCTGGATAATTGAATTGAATCAGGAGTTAGATGTACATTGATCCCAAGGTAAGATGTACTCTGGTCGGTGGTAGGATGTGTTTGATCTCCGGAAAATTATGCGATTCTGGCAAATCTTTGACACACAAGAGATGTGGAGAAATTGCAGTTAACTTTAAATCTCATAGTTGAGAGAAACACCAATAGATGGCGTCAGCGTCAGTTCTCTATCTCTTATCTATAATTATTTGTGTTATTTGTTTTATATTTTGTACTCCTCTCTTCCTTATTATGAGATTTTGTAATGTTAATATGATGATTTTGTGTATTTATGTATAATTTGGTATAAGCTTTTTGTTGTTTGTGTTCTAAATTAACCTTCTATGGTTAAGTTTTGTGACGTCCCAAAGCTGGCCGTTGTTTTAATTCTCTTTCGTCGTCAGCTGTTGAAGCAACATAACCTAACTGGGGTTATGTGGTATGTAAATATATAACGTTTAAAATATATTTATCTAGTGTTTTTGTGTGTACTTGCAAGTAAACCAGCGCAGGCCTTAAAATAATACAGTCCACTATATAGTAACATTTTTTCCATGGTCCTACGTGCCGCATTCGGCGTATTCTGGTTTAAGTAAAATCTAGTGACCTTTCTGTTTCCAGTATTGGAAACCAAGAAAGTGCTAGAAATCTTGTGACCTTTCTGTTCTTGAGTATTGGAAACCAAGAAAGTGCTAGAAAAACTGGTGACCTTTTTCTGTTCCTGTTTTAAAGAAGACATCATAGGAAACCAAGAAAGTGCCAGAGGAAGCAAGTACACCTTTCAAGTTAAAGAAAACTAGTGACCTTTCTGTCTCCGAGTGTTGGAAACCAAGAAAGTGCTAAAAAAAATCACGTTTGAAGTCTCCAGAAGAATTCCTGTTACCTGTCCTCGTGTGTGAGAACAAGCCATTTGTTGAAAATCAAGAAAGAGCCACAGGAATCCATTTGTAAAGTATCCTTTTATACCTGCCAATTCTATTTGAGTCAACAAATTTAATTATTATTAAGTAAGTACTTAGCATATTTTGTTAATTATGGATAGAAACACTCATGAAAAACGTGCCAGTTTAAGAGGTAGATTCACAATCATTTCAGAAAAAATTAGAACCCTTCATTGGGAAATTCGGGATGGATTCATCTTCTTTGAGCGAAGAAGATTTAATTGTTGTTAGAGGTTTCAAAGAAAAGTTGTCATTAATTGATGATAGTTTTAATGAAGTTCAATCACAGATTGAAGAATCCTGTGAGGACTGTCAATTTGAGACACAAATGAATGAGAGGGAAGAGTTTTTGACCATATGAATAGGTGTCAGAGCAAAATCATGTTAATCTTAAATAAAGAGAAATGTTTCGAATAATGATGTCAAGTCTGAGGTAGAGTCAAGGGTGCAATTACCAGTCATAGACTTACCTAAGTTCAATGGAACATATGAAGGATGGTTGAGTTTTAAAGATATTTTCCATTCTCTCGTTCATTCAAATAAATCTATTAGTGAGATACAAAAGTATCATTATTGCAGGCCAGTTTAAATAGTGCCACTTCAAGAATGATAGAGTCCCTTGAATTTTCATCAGAAAATTATACTATTGCGTGGGACTTACTGTGTAATCGGTTCGACAATAAAAAGTTATTGATCAATAACCATATTAAATGTTTATTCAATTTGAGTCCCTTGAAGAGAGAATGTTCGAAGACACTACGCAGTCTCATAGATTCTCTCTTCAAACATTTGAGAACATTAAGCAATCTTGGTTTGAATGTGGATTCTTGGGATCCCTTATTAATTTATTTGGTTACTACTAAACTCGATAAAGTTTCAGCATGTGAATGGGAAAAGGTGAAAATCAATTTAGACCTGCCCACCCTTAAGGAATTCACAATCTTTTTTGAAGAATAGAGCTGATTTGCTGGAATCATTAGAACAAAATCATGAAGTCGACCAAGATAAAGTTAAAAGGAATTTAAGGGAAAGCAAGTCAGAAGCTATT
The DNA here is from genome assembly GCA_030674115.1 of Micraspis discolor. Classification (NCBI taxonomy): domain Eukaryota; kingdom Metazoa; phylum Arthropoda; class Insecta; order Coleoptera; family Coccinellidae; genus Micraspis; species Micraspis discolor. The sequence goes on along the minus strand of JARTUT010002301.1, from coordinate 20,862 downwards.
TGGGTAAGACTGATAAAGTAAAACCAAAGTCAGTTAAGTGTTTCTTCTGTGATGGGAATCACACCATTTATAATTGCTCAGATTTTCTAAATTTAGTATCACTGAGAGAGTCGAGAAAGTCAATGAATTAGGTCTGTGTCAGAATTGTCTTTGTAGAGGACACAGACCTAACAGTGTCGACATAATGCTTGTCCAAGTTGCAAGGAAAAGCATAATAGATTATTGCACTTAGAAAATGAAAGAGTTGCCCTTACAAGTTTGACAAACTCGTATGTTTTATTGTCAACAGTGAAAATTCATGTCACAGACAAGTATGGAAATAAACATATCTGCCATGCTCTCTTGGATTCAGGATCCCAATCAAACTTCGTTACTAAAGATTTAGTTTCAAAATTGAAATTACCTTTGTCCGATGCACATATAAGTGTAACGGGAATAAATTCAGTGTCACATTTGAATAGACAATGTAATGTTTTGGTGGAATCATTGACTAGGAATTACGCGATGAATTTGAATTGTTTTGTCTTACCTAAAATAGCAGACCGACTTCCAAATGAACCGTTAAACATTTCAAATTTAGATATTCCCCACAATGTACAGTTAGCAGATCCGGAATTCTATCAACCAAAAAAGATCGATATGATCATTGGATCGTCCAACTTTTGGGATTGCTTAGAACCGCAGCAGATCAAATTGAAAAAAGGATATCCGGTTTTACAAAATACTGTCTTTGGCTTCACAGTTTCCGGTTGTTTGAGTAATAACAATGTTCCGAACATTAAAACCCTGAATTTATTTGCAACTTCTGAGAATGATGACATTAATTCATTATTGCAACGATTTTGGGTGGTTGAAGAATTGTATAATAAAAATGAGGTATTTTCTTCTAAGGAAGATATTGCGTGTGAAGAAAGTTTTAAATCAACTTTCTCTCGTAATGAACACGGTAGATTTGTGGTGAAGATTCCTTTTCGAGATGACATTAGTAAGTTGGGTGATTCAAAGGCAATCGCAATTAAAAGGTTGTTGTCTCAAGAGAGGAGGTTAGAAAACTCCTCTCCTAAAAGAGCATACCATGATTTCATGAGAGAATACTTAGAGTTAGGACACATGAGTTTAGTGAGCGACATAACGCATGATAAGGTATCATTCTTTCTACCCCATCATCCTGTTCTTCGTGAGGATAGTCTCACAACAAAAATCAGAGTTTTATTTAATGGGTCATCTTCCACTACATCAGGTTATTCATTGAATGATCTTCAACATGTTGGGCCTCCGATTCTTGGCAATCTTTTCAACATGGTAGTTAAATTCCGTAAATTTCCTATTGTTGTCTCTGCAGATATAGCCAAAATGTATCGGCAAATACTTGTTCATCCAGATGATAGACCATTGCAAAGAATAGTTTGGAGATTTGACAAACAGGATGATATTCAGGTGTATAATCTTAACACTGTTACGTACGGTCTAACAAGTGCACCTTACTTAGCTATGAGGTGCATTCAACAGCTTGCAATCGATTCGCAAGATCAGTATCCAGCTGCTTCTAAAGTTATTCAGGAGGATTTTTATGTGGATGATTTGATTGCCGGATTCAATAGTGAATCCCAAGCTATTCAGGTTTGTGGCGACATTTCAAAGATTTTAAATTCTGGGTGCTTCGAGTTGCGAAAATGGAGATCTAATAACCGAAACTGCTTGAGTGATTTTAGACCAGATTTGCAATCGTCAGATGTTTTAACCATCTGTAATAAATACACAAAATGCTTAGGTATCCAATGGTTCTCTGAGAGTGATGAACTCTCATTTCAATTTCCCGAACCCATTTACTCGACTCAATGCACTAAGCGTCATGTCTTGTCGGAGATATCAAAAGTTTTTGATCCTTTAGGTTTATTGTCACCTACTGTTATTGTTGCGAAGAGGTTAATTCAGAAGTTGTGGACTCTTCGATTGGATTGGGATGAAGAGATTCCTGATGAATTGAGAGAAACGTGGTTAGCCTTTCAACAAGATATGGCAAAAAGACAGTCCGAAATTGTCTTAAATGTTTTAAATTTTCCCCGAAGTCTCAATCAGTCATCATGGGTGATTTGCCTGATTGCAGAGTAACACGCTCCTTCCCATTTCAAACGACTGGTGTAGATTACGCGGGTCCGTTTTTAATAAAGACAGAAAAAACAAGAGGATGCAAAATATCAAAGGCTTATGTTTGCTTGTTCATATGTTTAGGTGTTAAGGCAGTGCATCTTGAGTTGGTTTCAGATTTGACATCAGACGCTTTCATTGCTTGTTTACGAAGATTTGTTTCACGAAGAGGTGTTCCATCTGATATGTTTTCAGATAATGGAACTAATTTTGTCAGGTGCAAATAACTCTCTGCAAGAATTATATCAATTCCTCAAACAGGATGAATCTTCCATTTTGAATTTCGCTGATGAAAATAATCTAAAGTGGCATTTTATTCCTCTAGCTCACCTCATTTTGGAGGTATTTGGGAAGCTAATGTAAAGTCCTTTAAGACTCATTTGTACAAAGTAATTGGAGAAACTATTTTAACCTTTGAAGAATTTAGCACTGTGTTGACGCAAATAGAATCTGTCTTAAACTCCCGACCTTTGTATCCCCTCTCTTCCGATCCCAATGATTTAACACCCTTAACCCCTGCTCATTTCCTCATTGGCCGGCTGTATCGAAGTGTACCAGATCCAGACGTCACATCCGTTCAACTGAATCGACTATCCAGGTTCCAGTTGCTCCAGCAGCTCCATCAATGTTTCTGGAAACGTTGGTCGCGGGACTATCTCAATTCCCTCCAACAGAGAAAAAAGTGGACTACTGGTTCCAGTCCAGTTGTTGTGGGAACGATGGTTATCATAAGAAACGACAACTGTCCTCCAGCAAAGTGGGATCTTGGAAGAATTGTTGAACTTCATCCTGGTAGTGATGGTGTTACTCGTGTAGTGAGTGTTAAAACTGTAAAGGTGTTTTCAAACGCCCAGTGGTAAAACTGTGCCCATTACCCAATATGGTAAAATGTTGACTGTTTATCCAATGTTTGTTTATATAATTATTTTAGTTTAAGTTTAATTACTTTATAACGCAATTTCAAATCACTTTTATCCTGTTGAAGCCCTGTAGCCTGTCAAGTCGGGCGGTATGGAGAAATTGCAGTTAACTTTAAATCTCATAGTTGAGAGAAACCCCAATAGATGGCGTTAGCGTCAGTTCTCTATCTATCTTATCTATAATTATTTGTATTATTCGTTTTATATTTTGTACTCCTCTCTTCCTTATTATGAGATTTTGTAATGTTAATATGATGATTTGTGTATTATGTATAATTTGGGATGAGTTTTTTGTTGTCTCTGTTCTAAATTAACCTTCTATGGTTGAATTTTGTGACGTCCCAGAAACTAACCATTATTAATTCTCTCTTTCGTCGTCAGCTGTTGAAGCAACATAACCTAACTGGGGTTATGTGGTATGTAAATATATAACGTTTAAAATATATTTATCTAGTGTTTTTGTGTGTACTTGCAAGTAAACCAGCGCAGGCTTTAAAATAATACAGTCCACTATATCGTAATTTTTTCCAAGATGGATTGCGATATTTTCTTCGGAAGATAAAACGGCTTCACATTTCAGGTTCTGTCAACTTAACAGCTCTTGGGTTAGGTTCGCGGAACATAGAAACAAGCATAGAGTGTATATATGACTCGGTAGTTTAAAGTATTTCAATTTCAAGTTACGCATGTCGAGTATGCCAGTGGCGTGCAAGGGGTTGCAAGTTCTCCCTATTTGAATACAGCATTGTCATGGCCATTCGAACATAAATTATTCAGAAGTAATATAAGTAACGACACAACTCGTTTTGCCCAAATGTCTGTTTCTCTATAACTTTTAGAATATCGATCATATGAAGTTGTAACTCGATCCGAACTCCATCTATTGCCTCAGAATTAACACTAAACCTAGGACATAGTGATTAAAGATATTAGATAAGGCATGAAGCATCTGTAAATATCCCTCATCAATACATCCAAAATGTTAAACTCCAGAAGCTTTTATAATTATAACTGTTGAACCCCAACCTTCGTAAAAATGGTTTCAATTGTTTCCTACCATTTGAAGGTTCTATTATTGGAACCATGAATTTAAGCATTGCAATAAAAATTATAATGGTCGATTTAAAATGCCGCCTTCTATTACAGGTTTCTCGTCGTATTACAGATGCAGTTTTAGCGCCATCTATTGTCTGAAAACTAACAACTACTGCTAAAATGTAGTCACTTTTTAGTACTGGCAATACAAGTGAGTTTCCCATATTTATTCCTTTATCCGTGGATAGCACGCTGTTCTACTAGTTTCATGGAGTAAAACAAGGGTGCGAAAATGTTCCCAGATGTAACTTGATAGTGGGTGTTCTATCTGTTCAACGTCAGTCAAAATGATATGTTGGCATGAATCATGACTAACTCGTAAAATCACTTCCTTTCTACAAGCGACGAAACGGCTACAAAAATAACAGTGAATGCCAGAACATAAATTTCGGTAGGTACATAAAACATGATTCTCTATTCCCCCTTTTTTATTAATCGTAAAATAATTGCTGAAATATAGCAGCCATTATGTTCAAGTTCGAACCTAGCTGCTGGCATGAATAAAAACAAATTGTTACATAATTTATACCGCATCTTAAAAACAGGAAGATTTATAATTGTCTTGGGTTTTGTTTTATGTGACAGTGTGAAAGATAACAAAGAAACTGTGGGCCAAGTTTACAGAAATAGCTTTAAATATCATTCGTAAACAAGCGACAAAGAAAGTTGTTAGAAGCGGGGTTTCCATAGCGATACAGTCTGTGATTTGCCTGGAGCGTAGGCTGGGATTTAAGGAAGCAGAATCGTATCTTGATTTTGCATTCATGTACCAATACTATTCATTTTTCGTCATATTCTATATTATGGTTATCCGAGCAACAACACAAAATTAAAATAAAATTACTTATCAAAGTAAACGATGAGCAAGGGTGATGGCGATTAAAACAGTTACAAACTGTATTCGGTGTAGTGTTGGGTACCTCTTACAAGAGGCGGCTCATTTGTCCCGTACACGACGACGAAATGTAAGGGCGGCTCATTTTTGTACAATGTACCACCTCACTTCAAATGTCCCACCAGGTGGGAACTCGCCTACTGCAAAGGTGGTCACGTTTTTCTTTGACGAGCGGCAGAGACATCTTTAGTCATTCCCAAAGCGGATCGGTAAATTAGAGATTTCTCAGTACCTAGTGATCGTTAAAAACGAATTTTATCGGATCTCGGTGATGACGAAGAAGAAACTATTCTTTGATGAGCATGAACTTTCATGTTATCTATGCCAACTCCATTTTTTCTCCCATGTCGTGTTCAAGGTTTATTCCATACATAGACTACTTATTTTATTCAAAAAGTAGTGTTATTCAGCTAGAGATTTATTCATTTTCACCTTATTCAATTTAATTTAATTGAAATGGTTTTTTTCTTGCTGTGTTCCCAATTGCTACAGTGATAGTAATATCAAAAGGTATGTGTTGCATTCATATAAGTAGTGGTTTTGGATTAACTTATAACTAACTAAAAATGTACTGTGAATTAATATTTTCTGTAACAATTTCATATTCGTGTAGTAATTTCTGATTGGTAAAAATTTGGAACAGTTTCTAACACTGTTTTCTTTCTAGGTTTTTCATTACACAGGTTTGAGGTGTTAGAAATGTTTGGTTGGAAAGAATCCGAAATCCATGTCTTCATTCATCCAAAAGCGTTATTTGCATAAAACATTTTCATATGGATTGTATAGACCCACCTGGAAAGCTGACCAGATTTGCTCTACCAACACTTAATTTGCCAAGTAATTCATTCTACTCCCTATGATTATCATTTTTGTAATTTCAATAATCTTTATGATCATGAAACTTGAAGAAACTTTGAGGCAATAAGGTATTTATAGATAAGTGAACTGCTCATGGTCATTGATTAAAGTTTTGAGTATTCCACTTATAGTGGGTTTCATAAAATCGTCTCTCAGAAGATTCCTAGAATACGTCAACGGATATGTGAGATTTACCGTTGGAACGCCAAATTCATGGAATTAATTCTGTACTTTTATGACAGAACTATTAATAAAATTTTAGCGGGAAAAAAACAATAAGATCTTATGATCCAATAATGAAGATGGCATCCGAAAAGTATCTAAAAGAAAAAGAAAATAGATTTTAGGAAATTGTTTCTGTCATAAAAGTATAAATCTATTGCATTTCATGCTTAAATTGATATATTTGTCACTAATGTTTTAATTTATTCTTTTAATGTATTTTCTTAATTTGATGAGTAATTGTTGCATAATTATTGTTGGTTCGTTTATTCTTTCCCTCAATATTGAAATTTTTGTAAATTGATTATTTACTGCATTATATATATATAGTATTTCCCAAGCTTATTTTTTGTTTATTTCCTTTCATCCTCTAAAGGTTAGTAGGTTCTTCGATTTGATGGGCAGATATATTTGAAATGACCATAATTCTTTTAATCTGCAAATTGTCACAATTTTCTGATCAAATGATATTTTTTTATTGAAATTGTGACAATCTTCAGCAGATTAAAATAATGGTCATTTCAAATGTATTTGTTTTAAAATACAATAAAAATATGGGATTCGACCTGCGCTTGCGTGGAATCCTATGATAACTCATATAAAATGCACTACAGGGCGCCACGAGACGGAACGTTGTGCGATAGAATCTGTAATCAACTAGGGAATAACTAAAGATGGCGCTGTAAGTTGAGCTCTCGAAATCGGGACCAAAATTCATGCCAGAGTTGCCTATCTATAGGTAGTCTATGTGTCCCACTTCGCCTCGATGAGGACCAGGAAGCGATGAAGCAGCGAAAAATACAAAGAGGAGAGGGGATAAGTCCTGGTCCTGGTCACCGGTACAAAAACGACAGAGGTAAATGAGGGGTGAGGGATGTACTGATTCATAGTAGACAGTACACAGATGCCGTAAATTATGGAATTACGGAGGGTTTTATGGTGCGGCGGCGTCACTTTGGCACCTCTTACCAAATATGATGGGATTTTATAGGAGTTTCTTTGAACTGAACAGAAAAACAATTTTATTTTCGCTGATTGTATGAAAATATTGATTTTCAGAGAGAAATAAAACACTAAGCTCTCCATTTACTACCTGCTGTTTTTGTACCAGTATCTCATGACATTGTTGTTATTATTATCAAAGGCCGAAATATTCAGCTTTTTATCAACCAAATTAACACAAATGATAAAGGTCAAAGATGAAATTTTCGGAATAGTAATACTCAATAAATGACCCTCATAAATGTTGAAATTACGAATTGCGATGAGCCACAAATAAGCAATATATCTTTTCGGCATAATGAAGTCTCACAAAAAGAATTCAGCCCGAAATTACTAGTAACTGGATACATTTTTATAAAAACAGTTTGTTCTAAAACGGACAGGAAAACTGTGTATGATATGAAAGGAAACTTTAAAATTTTTATTTACATGGGAATTTACAATCACAGTTAGCTTCTATTATTTTGAATAACAAAACCCTTATATTCAATAAAATCTTCCCCTCACTCGCTCACCGTCCTAAAAACGCTCAAAATCAACAATTAATTTGCATTCTAAATTTTGCCTCTTTTATTCTTCAATTGTGTCGACAGTTCCCCCTTTTGAATGGACATATTTGGTGAGCAGACCATCAACATTCCTAGTTCTTACCTACCTCGCCCTTGATACGCTACACCGCCACAAAAACCTGTTGCCTATACTAGTACAAATTTTGTCCGGATATTGTATCCCGCCATGAACGACCAGACCCTCGCCTCATTTGAAGTGGTACAATGTACCGCTTCAGTACAAACTCAGCTTTAAGACGTGTACTACCCAACACTAATTCGGTATTTAGTATAGCTCCATCTATTGGCAGTATTCGGTAGCATAGCATCCCCTGGGTATAGTTAAAGAGGGTAGCGAAGTTTTAAGATTGATATAGTTTGTTGCGCCATCTGTTGACGGTATTGGGTTACTGTGCGTCTTTTTCATTGTAACTATTTGATATGTATCACTACAGAACGAATATTTTTTTTTAATTAATGAAAGCAAAAGCTATATATCACATCTTCCGTTACGAATATCTTCACGTTTCACTGTTGAATACGTGAGAAACTCCACCTTCTTCGGTTGGATCTCGCACTCATCCATTAAGTTGGATACAAATGGGGCAGATGAACGCTTCTTTCAGATGGATGTATCAGTCAGCCTTCCTGACTTCCTAAAACGTGTCGGAAGGGTGATTTTTCACAGTCGCACAACGCTCGGGCGGAGGGTTGGAAGACATATGGAACCATCACTCTGCTAGACTGTCAGACGATATTTCTATCTTGTTGGCCCGTTCTATAAAACCGTTTGAGTTTGTGTTTGCCATTCTCACTGATTTACACCATGAAGACTAATAAGATCTTTCGATGACGGCATATGTCATTGTTGCTTTGATGAACATGAAATGAAGACATTTTTAGTGGGGAGACGAATTTAGAATTTGTCATAATAGTATATTCTAAAATAAGTTGCAGAATGGGCACCTATTCCAACACGAATGCCAAATTCGAAAATTAGTGACGAAGGAGCGAGTTCTTGAACGCATGACTGTTGGAATTGCCTTCTGCAACGAGTATAAGACGATATTTTCTCTATTTCAGTCAAGAATTGTGAAATTTATTGGAATTCAATGAAAAATTCAGATTATAACTCTAGTGCCTTCTGTATTTTATTTTCGCAGTTGGTGTGACTGATACGAAAATTGACAGATTAAAGAATTCGAATAGTGCGTTAAAATCTCTACACGGTTTAATATTGACAATTGACATACAATGGACGCGTGTAGACATTCGAATGGATAGGATATCAGTGTTGTCAACCACAAAACGAAAAATATAACTAAAAACAATGCTGTAATGAGTTCATTACAGCACTGTTTTCAGTACTGTAATGAACGCATTACGACACTGAAATAGAGAAGAGATTATATATTACGAGTGTCTCATAGATCCCAAAACTTAACTGTTGATAGTTGAGATTTGGCACAGTCAACACATGGTTGGAGGTAGAATATTTGAAAATTTGGAAAATGTGAAATCATCAGGTATCGAAAGTGTAATATGGAGTGTAGTTATGCAAAAAGTGCTAAGATGAACGTGATGTTTGAAGGAAATTAAAAAGTCATGCAGTTTTATAAGTACTCGTGCAGAAAATAATTTATGTATTTGATAAATACGATACTGTACCTATTAAAGAGGATTATTGGTGACCTTGTAACATCCTAGGTTTTCTTTCATACAAAAAATCGTAGTCCCATTTCACCCTATGTTGAGACGCCACTGGCCTCACGTACCTCGAAAGAGAGTTGATTGTCAAAATACATTCGATGGTTAGAAGCGTGAAGTTAGCACGTTACGCGACTGCGTGGAGCAACCAGAGGAAGGAGTATCGAAGATGGTGTGGATTATTATCAGTTTACTGCTGAGCGAATTAAGTCCTTTTTTTCGAAAGTTTTAGTGAGAGTGTGTGAGTGCAAAACCGAAGCCATTGCTACATTGAGTGCCGCTCGAATCTATTTTACAGGTAGAATTCAGATTAATTTAATTATTAGGAATGATCCATCCAGTTTACTAACCTCTTTGTTTGTAAACAACATTGGAATTCTCATTGTTTCAGGAAATTTAGTGCTTTCGTATCTATGCCATTATATAGATTGTTTCCTAATTATTGTTTAATTTAATGATGTATTATTAGGTTGTGTTTGGGCATTTGTCATTAATACTGTTGTCTTATGAATGTAATTCCTTTGTTCACATCATGCTTTGTTTGATTTCATATAACTATTTCCTTTGTTTCACATAATGCTTTGTTTAACTTCATATAACTAATTCCTTTGTTCACATAATGCTTTGTTTGATTCATATAACTCTATTTCCTTTGTTCTCATAATGCTTTGTCTGATTCATATAACTCTATTTCCTTTGTACACTTAATACTTTGTTTGATTCATGTAACTCCTTATAGCATGTGATTCCATCATGTTCGATATTATTGCCTTTGCAGTTCAGGTGTCTACCATAACAACGAACGCCTTATTTTACAGCTTTCTACAATGTGTTATTGGAGTGTAACCGATCAGCTTTATTTACAGTAAACAATGGAACCATAGGAATTGCCAATCTCTCTGTAGTTCTGAGCCTGTGATTAAGCAGGAACGTATGGAGACCTCCACTAGTGGTAGTACTAGTATGGTCGATATGGAATAATGGATGTAACCAGTGTACGTAGCACTCTGGTGTTATATCGAAGGTTAACGTTGTTAAGTTACCTCTACGTCATGTTATCATTATGTATGTCTTGTACTGTTGTTCTTGGTCATTTTACTGTGTAATGTACTTGCCTTACTAGCCATGGTTATTGTTGTGTATATTTCGTACTGTGTTAACTTATTCTTCTTACTGTCGTGATGTATCTTGTTGTCGTTATGTATATTTCCTTCGGTTGATTATGTAGATTCTCTGCTTTCATTATTTATATTGCTTATGATCGTCTATCTATACCTGTCTCTGCTATTTATGTCCATAATGCATTCTGGTTCTTATTATTTACTTGTGATTGATATTCTATGAAGGTTTGTTGTTTATTTATGCCATGATCTCGTACTGCTATTTATTTATCTATATGCTCGTATTACATGATATTTCATTTAGGGTCTCGAGATTGTGGACCATTCCTATACTGTTGTATGAGATTTCTTAGGTTCCTGGATCGAAGGCCTTGAAGGGCCAGTCCCAGACATATTAAGGTAGGGACCGTTACCATCATGTGCTATAAGGCATGAGAGAATATACCTTTTTATATCAACCGCGAAACTTTCTGTCATTTTTTCAGAGCCGCCGCTGGACCTCCATGACCTTCCCCGTGTTCCCAATTCCTTAGCTCATACAATATTATAGTTATGGCTCACATACCCTGGGGCCGTGGCCATGACGATGGTCATAATTAGTCATTTACTTATTTGCCATGATTATTATCCTGTTGCATTATTGAAGTATACATTTGCTATGATTATTAATTCTTGCTGTACCATTGAAGCTGCTATATTTACCATGTTACTATACTCTTGTATTATGGAAGTTGCTCTGATTATCCTGATTATCGTCTGTGCTGTATTGTTATAGTTTCTTTTCCTGGATTGTTATACTCACCTTTGCTAACTGTTAATATCTCATCATTTAGTTTTAAACAAGTGCCCTAACACCACCTAAACAAGGAGTTTTATGGCTGAGGCTTTCCCCTATATTTTATTAGACCCTTAATAAATAGCTGATTGTCTGGGTCTAACCGTTGTGTTTTATTTACCATCTTTGTTTCCCAATTATTTTCACTAACTTGAATTATTACGTAAACATAACGTAGAGTCCTACCCTTGCTAGACGATCACATCAAATGGCCAAGTCTTTGTATCTGGAGTCATTCAGACTCCAATGCCGTAGTTAGTTTGAAAATGATATTTGTCATTCTTTTCGAAAGAAAAAAGTGGAAAATGTTACAACCTGAGTAGGAAAAATGTCTTTGATTAAAAATTTGTGGAGTTTTTGTGTGACACTAAAAAATCTCGATATAAAACACTAAGCACTTCCAAGTTCACTTGTAACGAGCACAGAACACATTTCTATAGAATGGAAACTGCCATTATAAAATTTGGTCACTGCTTTCCAGCGACCTGATGCGGCGGCAACATGAACTAAGCGGGTCGTTTAAAATGAATATTGGAACTGTTCCGAATTTTTGTGAATGAAATAACGTAATACGGACATATAGTAATATATAGCTTGAAGAATCTTTCCAAGTTATATATTACCATTATATCACAGTAAGAGTTCTTTCATATTCATTATTTATCTTAAAAATTATAATGTAATATTTATAACAGAATTGATGGATAAACACAAATATAGCAATTTATAATCTTTTATTTATATTTAATCTAAGATGGAAAAAAAAACAAATCAAAAGTGGAAAATGAAATACTTGCATAGAACTTGCATTTGTACAAAAAGCAAAATACCAGAAAGTACCCATATATACAAAAACACATTTATTTTCTTTTAGGTCTCTTCATATTTTTCAAAAATTTTCTTTTTGCTATTTCCTTCATTGGATCTCTTACACTGCAAATATTTTGCTTTTGGACAAACTCATATTTAGTGTAAGTGCCCTTCACAATTGCATTAATTCGCTTACACCAAAAAATAAATTGCACACTTTACAATAAATAAAGTCTCCGAATTGCATGGCCCTTTTCGGCATCTACGGCACTACGACAGGGTGTCTGGAAATTCATGTAGATCACTATCTGCACAAACTCCTTCAACATTTCGACTCAGGTCATAAGATCCTGTAATAAATGATTGAATGTTCTTACAATTACGATATCACATGTTTGAAATTATCAAAAACAAATCTTACCAGGAATAAACAATTGAGGAACAGTATTTTTCCAAATGCCTCTATGGCTTCTCAATTTCACCTCATCCGTGAAATGCCTGTCACAAACATAAAAGTTTCGGATTTGTTTTGATGTTTTACCATCAACAAAGATTCTGAACATTTTCTAGCCAAAGTTTGAACAATTCTGGTTCCTTATCTGATCTAGGAAAACGATGGCGTTTACTAAATTTATCGTCGCACTTTGGAGACGCAACATTTGCGTTTTCTTTAACTTCTTGGGACATATTGAAAGAAGAAATGTCGAAAAACTTGGAGAACTCAGAAGCACTTGTTATATCCACCAGGGATCAAAATAGAAAGGACGAGGTTATGAAAGTATCAACAAAGCAAAAATCGGAGAAGCCAGAGACACCATACGGCGGCGCAAAGAACTATTATTGTGAACCACTTTGCCTATCTCAGTTTCCACTCTATATGTAATTACTTTATGGTAACGAGCTTGTTTTTTCATCGATCTTAACTATCGATCAAACGTCAAATATACTGACACATCATGAAGTTAGCGGATGATCCATTTCAGGTAGATAATGTATGAGCGTAGAGCAGGTCGAGTTGTCGGGTAAAAATTCTTGCACTCTCAACACAAGTTATGTACGAATATAGGTGTTAGGGATTGAAATTAATAACCTTTTATGACCACCTGTACATATGTAATTGTTAAATTGTGCGAATATATGTCTTGATAACGCATGCTTATATTGAAAGAATCTCGCCATATGGGCTGACTGAGATTAACATTGTCAATTAATATTACACGATCGTATTGAGAAAGAAACCTTGTAACATCTTGTTAATAAATAATATAAGTTCAATTTGATAGTTTTGCTATACTTCGCTAAAACTAAATACAGTTCACTGCTCTTGCTACCTATTGGACAAATAAGTCCGTTGCTAACAAATTTAGTGGTCCTTCGAGCCGGATGTTGAAGTTTGCTGTGGATTTGCGGAGTTTTCCTTGAGGAGTACAAGACAATAGTTTGGTGAATCGACCTGTCAGGTGATCAACTCTACGTGCTCAGCTAATTCAGTAAGGTTGGTGACAATATCAGTTCATCTACTCGTTTATCACGTTGGAAAATTCCCATAATTGGAAAGCCATGATCGTCAACCATTTTGAGTGAGTTCCGTAGAAAAGGTGGATGCGCTGAAGTGACTTGTAACTTCTTACTTTCTTTGATCGACCCATCCGCCAATAACCTAAGTAATCATCGAACACAAGGTAACCAACATACCATACTTTCATCTGTGATTCTGTGTTGACATTCGTGAAATGAAGTGAATTGAAAATAAATAAACATTGCGAAATTTTCTCACTGCTTCACATTATTTTATGTTTTCTTCCTGATTTTTCTAAAAATTGTTGATTTGTTCTCATTTTCTAAACGATGCGTAAAAGATACTCTTCAATGTTTATATGGATTATTTACGTTTAAAATTAAACATATGATAGTATTTATCTGCTGAATTCGATTAGAATTTCACATTTAATCTTCGAGTTGTTATTAATACTTGCTAAAATATAATTGCTCCTTGTTGTTTGCTGACAAGTTTACAACTTCTCTATATTTACTAGCTTTGTTAAGTTTACTCAACTAGTTTTCTATTCCTCAAGTTATTGATGGAACTGCTTCGATTTCTTTTTGATTGAAAAACTTCATATTTTGTTTATTTACTTGCTAACAATAACACGATTGTGAAGGGTTTCCTGAGATTACCTCTAATATTGCTTTGCTGAATATAAATATAATTGCTTCAATTTGTATTTACTTGCTGTTTGCATGAAAGTTCACAATTTTCGGATATTTTCTTGCTATAAATTATTCGATTGTGATATTTCTAGTTTGCTTTTACTTTGCTTTATTGAGTTTGCTTTCACTTCAGTTCAAGAGATTATTTATTGTCTCTTTAATCAATATTTGCTTGCTGTTCACTTGAAGTTGTCAATTTTCTTATATTAAGCTTAAGAATTCACAACTTTCACATATTTAATCAATATAAATTATAAGGTTGTTATTGCTATTCTGAGGCTGAATATTCTGGTGCTGCTTTCGCCTGTCGATAATTGATTTTGCCCGATTTAAACTTTGTTCATTGCCATCACTTTATTACAAAAACGAAATGAGTGACTCATTACTTGAACAACAATCATTAGCTGGTAGAATAGCGAGATCTTACACAAATTTCAAAAAGATGGTGCTTCAAAATGACCCTAAGTAACTGTAAAACTCGTATGGATAACTTAGATAAAATTTGGTCTAAATATGAAAGTAATCATTCGAAGATCTTGCATGAAATTGATGATGAAATTAAAAATTCCAATTATTTCCAACAGAACGAATTCGATGTTGTTGAGGAGGTATATTTAGATAGACGCTCTGAATTTCAATCATTTTTGATAACTTTCAAAATTCGAATACATCTGTGATAAAGGCTGAAAATGTCAGAACAGGATGATTCAGAAAAGTTGCCACCTATTTCCTTGCCTAAATTCAAGGGCACTTTTCATGAATGGGAGTCATTTCGTGATCTTTTTACTACCTTGGTTGTTAATAAATCAAATATTTCTAATGTTACAAAGCTACATCACTTGAAGTTGAGTTTGGAGGGTGATGCTGCTCAACTCATCAGTAATTTCATGAGTCACTGAAGACAATTTTATAATTGCTTTGAAAAATTTGTTGGATCGTTATGATAATAAACGTCGTCTTGTTACAGCTCATTTGTCTGCTATTTTTGCTATGAAATCAATGAAAAAGGAATCGTCTTTCGAGATAAAGAAAATAATTTCTGGTATTAGCACACCATTGGCGGCACTTGAGGTACTTAAACGTCCTGTCACTACTTGGGATGATATTTTGTTATACTATGTTGTTTCACTTTTGGATTCAGAAACGCGAAAACAATGGGAAAAATATATTGGCAATTCATCCAGCCCATTGAATCCTCCTTTTTCTACATTAATGACATTCTTGGAGAATCAGGTTATTGTTTTGAGGCCTTGGAAGATAGCAGTAAAAATTTACGCCTTACTAATAATTCACTTTCTTCAAAAGGTTCCGGGCCAATCATGTTCTCGAATACTAAGGTCCATCAGGTGGTGAATCAATCAGGCAAGTGTCTTCTTTGCAATGAAAACCACTTTTTCTGTACTGTGATTTTTATAAAAGGAAAAGTCCTAAGCATCGGAAAGAATTAATTCTTGATCATAAACGTTGTTTAAACTGCCTTGGTCGCCATAATATCCGGAATTGCTCCTCTAAAAACGTTGCCAAATTTGCCATTTCAAGCATCACTCTACTCTTCATTTTGATACTGATGTAAGGAAAACTATTCCTACAATTTTACCGGTTGAAAACAAACCAGAACACCTCGATTCCGCACCTTCGTCTTCAGGATCAGTCAATTGCTCTATTGCCGAAAAACATAACGGTTGCTCAATGTAGAGTTCCTAATAACGTCTTACTTTCTACGGCTATGGTCAAAGTCTGTTCTGATTGTGAAAATTCAATTACTGTCCGAACTCTTATTGATCCTGGTTCTCAGTCTTCCTTCATTTCTGAAACTTTATTTCAAAGGCTTAACCTTAAATATCAATCAGTGAATTTGCCGATTTCTGGAGTTGGAGGAAGAAAACATTACACGTGCCGGAAGTTAGTCAATTTTGTCCTGAAACCCAGGTTCAGTTCGGAATTTTTCTGTACAGTGCAGGCCTTTGTTATTCCGAAAGTTACTTCCCTACGCTCCCAACGTCGATAATTGTGAATTTGGTTTTCCTCATTTGAAAAATCTTGAATTAGCTGACCCCTTTTTTTGCTGGAAGAGGTCAAATCGAAATACTCTTGGGTTCCTCAGTGCATGCTAAGATTATTGAAGGTGAAGTTGTCCGTGGTGGACCATATGGAGCCAATTGCTATTAAAACAGTTCTTGGATGGCTTGTTTCTGGAAATACACCAATGTCCTATTCCGAACAATCGCTATCTGTTTTACAGGTCTCTGATGATCAAACAATGTTGAATGATCTCTTGTATAGATTTTTGCACAGGAGGACTTTTACGACGATGAAAGACACCTATCTCTGATCAAATTGCTACTGAGAAATATTTTGCTGATACTTGTTCTCGTGCTCAGATGGTCGTTACAAAGTGCAATTGCCATTCAGAATTGCTGATACATCTTGCTTGAGCTTTCCTGGTACTTTTGATATTGCTAAAAATGCTTTGGAACGAATTGAAAAAAATTCGAGAAGAATCCCGAATTCGGTCGTCTTTATCGTGAATTCATGCGAGACTACATCGATTCAAATCATATGAAAATGGTGAGTGACGACGATCTTGCTAATGTTCGTTATTTGCTGCCTCACCATGGAGTTCTGAAACAAACAGGTTCGATTGCTAAGCTGCGAACGGTGTTCAATGGCTCTGCTAAAGCCTTGAATAACTTTTCAATAAATGACCACCTGCATTGTGGTTCTAATTTATTGCCTGATTTAACCTCTTTGATCCTGCGTTGGAGAAAATACAGATTTGTTTTATTACCGATATTCGACAAATGTTTCGTCAAATATTAGTCCATCCAACCGATCAACGTTTTCAATGCATTCTTTGGAGATTCAGCTCTGATGAACCGATTAGAGTGTGGAAGCTCCAAACTGTGACATATGGAATGGTGTCTAGCCCTTTTAGCTATTAGGGTAACTAGACAGCTTGCCAATGATGAACAACATCTATTCCCATTAGGTGCTATCGTTCTGCAGAGAGGAGACTTATATGGATGACACCCTTTCAGGGGTTATACTCTTGAGGACGCCTTGCTCAAACAAAGCCAACTTATCAAGATCTGTAGCTCTGGTTGTTTTACTTTACATAAATGGTTGGCTAACAACGATAATTTGTTACATAATATCTCTGACAAAGACTGTGCTATATCTAAATCTTTCAACTTTACTGATAATAGTGTATTCAGTATTCTCGGTCTTGGTTGGAATCCGGAAAGCAGACAATTTCATATTCAGAGTTGCTAACACTTCTGACTGCAATGAAATAACCCTTACTAAGAGAGTTATTCTCTCAAAATAGCCAAGCTATTCGATCCTCTTGGATGGCTTTCACCTGTAATTATCACTGCTAAGATTTTCATGCAACAGCTTTGGATACACAAAATAGATTGGGATGACAGTCTCAGTTGTGATATGGCCAAACAATGGCTGTGTTGGTACCAAGATCTTTCCCTTCTTGATGGTCTCAACTCAATCGCTGGTTGAACTACAATCCTGACACAAGTATCTGCAGAAATACATGGATTTGCTGACCTTCCAAATTTGCTTATGGAGCTGTGGTTTATCTTCGTGTTATCAGTGGAAGTGAGATCGTGGTAAACTTGCTGCAGGCTAAAACAAAGGTGTCACCTATAAAACCCTTGCTCACTATTCCAAGGTTGGAATTATGCGCAGCTACTTTGCTGGCTAAACTTACTAAAAAAGTTTCTGATGCTCTGCGTTTAGAAAATTGTGGGGTACATCTGTGGTCCGATTCCACTGATGTCTTGTTTTGGTTAAGGGACCATCCCTCACGTTGGCCTACATTCATCGCAAACAGGTGTTCCAAAATTCATACATTGGTTCCTGATGCTTCTTGGAGACATGTAAGAGGAATTGACAATCCAGCTGATTGTATTTCTCGAGGTCTGAAGCCAAGTGATTTGCAGTGCTATCAATTGTGGTGGCAGGGTCCTGCATGGTTATCGAATAAAGCAGAACCATATGATAGAACTACTCAAACTGTCCCCAATACTTCCAACTCATTGGTGGTTACAAGTAGCTGCTTCACTTCAAATATGTTATCAAAGGGACATTCTATACCAACTTGGGATCTACTTGAAAGATTCTCAAATGTACAAAAACTCTTAAGAGTAACGGCATATATTTTAAGATTTCTTAGTAAGTTACTGATTAAAGAAGACGTATCTTACAAAAGCAATTTGTGCTCTTTTAGTTGGTTCAAAAACGTTACTATTCCTGATACCATTGAATTGAATACTCATGAGTTGAACCGATCCCGTTGGGTTTGGGTTTACTTAGTTCAACAATCTCAATATTCAGAGGAAATCAAATTGATGAGACAAAATTTTGTCATTACCCAAAAATAGCAAAATTTTGAAATTAGACCCCTTTCTGCATGAGGATCTGATCAGAGTGGGTGGTCGACTACAGAACTCATTTCTTGAATTCGAAGAAATGCATCCACTGATTTTGCCTTATGAATCGCCATTTTCTGCTCTCTTGGTGAAATATTATCATTCGAAAACTTTACATGGTGGTGTTAAGCTAACACTTGCCACGCTGCGAAGAGATTTTTGGATTGTTCGTGGACGTCAACTAGTGAAGAGCATAATACACAAATGTAGTTCTTGTCTACGATACAGAAAGAGCGCCATGTATCAAAATTGGGAATTTGCCAAATTTCAGGTCTCGACCTAGTCGTCCTTTTCTCAAGGCTGGGGTAGACTATGCTGGACCTTACAGCATCAGAGCTTCCTCTGGTCGCGGTCGAAAGACTTTTAAAGGGTATATTGCATTATTCATTTGCTTAAGTACTCGCGCGGTACATCTGGAATTGGTTTCTGGTTGCTCGTCCAAAGAATTTATCGCTGCGTTTAGAAGATTCACTTCAAGACGCGGATTTTGCTCCGATCTTTTCAGTGATCGAGGAACAACCTTTGTTGGAGCCAATAAAGAGCTCTGCCAATTATTTAAAAAATCTTTAAATTTCATCAGTGATATTTCTGGGACTCTGGTCTCTGAAGGGACAAACTGGCATTTTTATCCACCTGCTGCCCCACATTTCGGAGGAATATGGAGGCTGCTGTCAAATCAGCCAAGCATCACTTGAAACGAGTCGTTGCTTCCCATACTTTAACATTTGAGGAATTTTATACCTTGCTAACGCAAGTAGAAGCCTGCTTGAACTCCAGACCTTTGATTCCTTTATACGATACTGTTGATGATATTCAACCGTTAACTCCTGCTCACTTTCTGATAAATTCAGCTTCTTTCATTGTTCCTGAACCTTCTTGTTTGAATATTGAAGTTTCTCCTTCTGAGAGGTGGAAAATTATTCAGCAAATGCTCGCTCATTGGTGGAAACAGTGGTCGCGTGAATACCTTCAATCGCTTCAAATCAGAAATAAGTGGCAATTAAATCAACCTTCTCTTCAGGTAAATGATCTGGTTTTAATAAGTTCTGAACATACTCCTCCAGCCAAGTGGCCTTTGGCCAGAGTAACTGAGGTCTTTTTCGGAAAGGATAATTTGGTTCGGGTCGTGAAATTGCGAACAGCCACAACCTCTTTAGAGAGGCCTGTTAATAAGTTAATTCTCTTATCGAAGGCACCCCAGAATGTGACGTCTCCTAATTAATTGTATATATATTTTTTCTATGCGATTTAATAGTTATAGCTTTTGCTTTATGTAGCTTCAGATTCTTTCATTTAATTTCATACATCTCTGTCATGCTAAATATAGAGCAAAATATTGTTTGTTTTGAATTTTTTGAATGTGATACTTGTCATTTGATCAACATCAAATGAAGTGGAGTGGAATATTGTTAGGGATTGAAATTAATAACCTTTTATGACCACCTGTACATATGTAATTGTTAAATTGTGCGAATATATGTCTTGATAACGCATGCTTATATTGAAAGAATCTCGCCATATGGGCTGACTGAGATTAACATTGTCACCATTAATATTACACGATCGTATTGAGAAAGAAACCTTGTAAC
The DNA here is from genome assembly GCA_030674115.1 of Micraspis discolor. Classification (NCBI taxonomy): domain Eukaryota; kingdom Metazoa; phylum Arthropoda; class Insecta; order Coleoptera; family Coccinellidae; genus Micraspis; species Micraspis discolor. Next base: position 456 of record JARTUT010002301.1, on the reverse strand, counting down.
ATCCTGCTAATAAATAATATAAGTTCAATTTGATAGTTTTGCTATACTTCGCTAAAACTAAATACAGTTCACTGCTCTTGCTACCTATTGGACAAATAAGTCCGTTGCTAACAATAGGAAAAGTGGTGTAATCGAAAACAATCATTATATCCACTAATGCTGATGGTAGAGCTCTGAAATTAAAACATAAGAAATGCTCTTTTCATGTAGAATACAGTATCCTGCTTTTCTTTTCTGGACCATTTTATTACGGAGCTTCGACCCAGAGTTTTGTTTTTTTAATGGGATCACTAGATTTATATGCCATTTCCTTAAAGCTTAATTTCTCCTGATTCCAAAAACATGCAACAACGCATATAATATACAAAATGTGGCAAAAGTCAGTTTATACTGTCTGGTATTCACGCATGCGCGTATCTTTGGCCAGGGCGGGAGGAGGCAGCTGAAACGTAGCGA